>SJXQ01008716.1:106172-164914 GCA_006408695.1 Aepyceros melampus
TAATAGCCAGGACATGGAAGCAACCTAGATGTCCATCAGCAGATGAATGGATAAGAAAGCTGTGGTACATATACACAATGGAGTATTACTCAGCTATTAAAAAGAATACATTTGAATCAGTTCTAATGAGGTGGATGACGCTGGAGCCGATTATACAGAGTGAAGTAAGCCAGAAAGAAAAACACCAATACAGTATACTTACACATATATATGGAATTTAGAATGATGGTAATGATAAACCTGTACGCAAGACAGCAAAAGAGACACAGATGTATAGAACGGCCTTTTGGACTCTGTAGGAGAGGGAGAGGGTGGGATGGGTTGGCAGAGTGGAAGTGTAACATGTGTGATATTATAAGTGAAACGAATCACCAGGCCAGGTTTGATGCAGGATGCAGGATGCTTGGGACTGATGCACGGGGATAATCCAGAGAGAGGGTGTGGGGCGGGAGAGGGGAGGTGGGGGTCGGGATTGGGAGTTCATGTATACTCGTGGCTGATTCATGTCAATGTATAGCAAAATGAATACAGTATTGTAAAGCAAAACAAACTAAAAAAAATAAAAATTAATAAAAAAAAAGTCAGTTTTACAGCTAAGGAGGCCGATGCTCAGAAGGTTAAGTAATTTGCTTATGACCACACAGCCAAGGGTAGCATCTGAGATCCCACCTCCCCTCTGTCTGCTTTCAAAGGCCTTTGGTCTTCTGCTTAGGCTTCCCTTCCTGTAAATTACAGTCATGGAAACTGACTCCATTAACTCATGCAGTGAAGGCCAGTTGAGCTTATTAGTTGCACTGACACTGTCTTCCACTCTTATATATAATTCATCAGATTAAGATAATTGCTTCAGAATTCCAGATGCAAAGGTTTTAATCACAGGGCATAGTGATCCTCTACAAAAGGAAGAAAAAGATTGTTGTGGTGTTTCTTTCTTTCTTTCTTTTTTTTTTTTTTACCAAAAAGAGGTTGTTCTTACTCGGGAACTGGCAACCAGTAGCTCTAGACTGAACACTAGAGACGGGTTTTGTGGTTGGCTCGTTCAGAAAGCCAGCAATCTCTCTGTGCCCCACGCGTAGCGTCCACTAGGGCTGTACGTGGTGTGACGTCTCCCCTTCCTGCCTGCAGATAGCCAAGCTGCGCACCCTGTGCTCCAGCGCGGAGAACGAGCCCCCGGTGCCCCTGGTGAGGAACTGGCGCCCCACTCAGCCCATCAGGGCAGGATCGTGAAGGCCTCCTTCAAGTGAGGCTGCTGGAGCCCGCCCTCTTCAGGAAAGGAAGCTGACCCTGCAGAGCTTGGCCCCTCGCCTCCTCTTGGTGCTTCTGGCTCCAGTATACTCCAGGTCCATTCCCCGTGTTTCCACGCAGAGCAGAGCAGATGAGAGACGCCATCACCAGGAAATCAGAGCTACTATTCCCAGGATCTGATGTGAGAGCGCTTGGCCTCTGTGATAATCACCTTGCTAGCATTTCTAGTAAGGTTTCAAAGAAGAAGAAGCAGGGTGAGGAGAGTAAAGACAGGGGAAAAGTGGCTCCTGGGCACCGTTTCTGTGTCATCTTCAATTTCACAGAGCTTCCGTCTACCCTTTTCCTATGACGCATTATCCATCTTGAAAAAACAGTACTTCTCGATGTGGGCGCAGAGGAGTCTGCAGATCCTGTAGCAGAAATTAAAGTGACTGTGAACATCAAGAATGGAGATGATTATGTGTTTTAACCCTTAAATAAACCAATAAGAAGTGTATCATTTATTAACATTTAAAACCGCTGTAGAGATTGCCTGGTTTTGATTATCAATGAAAGTAAAACACACTGACCAGGAATTTTTTTTTTTTTAATTTGACCCATTACTTGAATGTTTTCTTCACGAAGATAGTTGACTTTATCCTGATATTTTTCTTTACCTGAAGGAGGGCCATTTATTTTTCATTTTACTACTTTTATCTTTGCATGCTTCTTAAGGTAAAAATGTCTCTGATGTATTTCCAATGTGAGGGTGGGATTAACAAGTCCTAGAACTGGCAGGAGTGAATGACTGCCCTTGAAGTAAAAGCAGTTGTACTGATCATCAAAACTAATAAAGACACGAATGCAGACACTTGAGAGCTGTGTTTTTGTGGAGGGGGACTTTGTGAGTTTGTTTTCATAACTGAAGGGACTCATTCTGAGTTGGACTGGAAGTTGCATTCCTTGTGGAATGGCTGAAGCACTTCCTCGGCCTTCCAAGGAAACTGCGGACAGAAGGGGCTTGCGTAGCCACAAATTTGACAGTGTGGACTGGTTAGGTTCAGGGGTCCTTATCAGTACTGGTTGCTAACTTAGGGGCATGGAATCGTCAGACGATAGCCTTTAAGTCATTATTTTTTTAAATGAGCATTGAGATGACGTCTGTCTGACACTGCAAACATCCATACATTTGAGACCTTCAAAAGTGCAATATCTTTAGACATAAAGTCCAATTTTGCCATTAGCAGCCTTGATGAACTCTCATCACATCACTGGCTAATCTGATTAACTTACTTTTGAAAATGGCAGCAATAATTGAATTACCCTAAGGAATGAGAATGGTATTGGGTCAGGAGAGTCCTGCAAAGCTGGAAGCCAAGTCACGTGACAGAGTCCTGGGAGGCTAACGTTATTTAATAGATTACCACTTGGGTGAGGTTAGACCAGGTTGGTCAGTGCAAACTGGATGTGTTAATTAAATCCCTTGAAATTAGGAGGTGTGGAGTTTTCATCAATTAGTGGTAATACACAAGCTGATTCTCTCAGGGTACTTGGTAATGCAGGGAGCGCTGCAAAAACACTGTGGTGGAAGAACGCAGGGCTTAATTCCAGCTACGGTGGCACTTGCTGAAGGATGGGCTGGACAAAGCTGCAACAGTGTTGAGGGGAAATACCTAATCCAGGAAAGGTATCTCACTAGACCACGAGCTCCCTGATGGCATAGACTTGAATCTCATATGCTAACATTCCCCCCTTTTTTGCCTAGTATGGTGTCTGGCACTTAATAAGCCCTCAGCAAATATTTGGTGAATAAATAATGTTGTGAACATGGACAAACCCAGGACAAATACTTAGCTTCTTGAACAACACAGAATGAAGATTCATACTGTTTTTTTCTTCACTTCATTTAGTTTGGGTCTCCTTGGAAAGTGATCTCTTTAGCTTTAGGTCAAGGCTTTCCAGTAGAATATATATTCCCCGCCCCTCACCCAAGTCATTGCCAATGATCACAATTATCACTCAACTTAACACTTCTCTCAACTTCTGCCTGCAACTCAAAAGTGCTGAGTTCCTATAAACATCCACTAGAACATCGAAACCACACTTTGTCTGTATTCAGTGGGAGGATCGTTTTTTCTGATCACGGACCGGCTTCCAAACAAAGACATTTTAGGCATATACAGCCTACAGAGGCGACTTGGGTAGGAGCTGCTGTGGTGAAAATGTTTCACATCTGTGAACTCTTGTTCTTGAGGGTATAATCATTTCAGGTATTTTATAACTTCAACAAAAGGCAAAAACTAATTTGAAAGAAGGGTGTTATAATAGTCAGATGATGACAACCTTGAAAGTCTATAATCAGTCAATAAGAACTTACTGAATATAGGGCCTTGTTATCTTTTGAGGCTGCAAATATAATTTCCACCCATTAAATGGGGAGACAGAATATATTTATGAAGAGGTAAATAACTATTCAGGACCACTGGTTCAGAATTCTTTACGTGTAATTGGTGAATATTTATGTAGATGAATGGGAAGAATTCTACACAGAATGTGTAAAATGGCAGATTTCAGTGTCTATAATCATTTATATAATTCAATAAATATGGGTGAAACTGATCAACTATAAACAAGCTTGGGGAGATATGAAAAATTAGTATGTTACTCAAATAAAAATAGATGCAAATAAAATCCTTCTAACTGTACGATCCAAAACCACATCAGACACCAGGGATAAATAAAATTAATTAGATTTTAGTTTCTCCTCTAAAACTTGCTTATTTGATATTTTAATATCAAATTAAAATGGACTATGGCCATGAGCAAAATACATTATTTTAGCAGAGAAAGAATAAGTGAGAGTAAGAAAAAACAACTGCAGATATTATTTTTTTTTAGAATTTTGGATTTAGTGTATGAATATTTAATGATCTTTTAAAAAACGACTCCTAACCAAGTAGCTCAGTGGTAAATAATCCGCCTGCTAAGCAGGAGATGAGTTTGATCTTTGGGTCAGAAAGATCTGCTGAAGAAAGGAAATGGCAACTCTCTCCAGATACTTGCCTGGGAAATCCCATGGATAGAGGATCCTGGCAAGATACAGTCCACGTAATAGCAAAGAGTCAGACGTGACTCAGGGGCTAAACAATTTCAACAAGGTAGCCGGGAAGACGCAAAATGCGAATGAGAAGGCAAAATCATTTGCATGTTATTTTCATTTCGATCACTAGATGGCAGCAACATACTAACAATTTCATTTGGGTCGCTAGATGGCAGCAAAATAAAGACAAAAATGACAAATAAAATGCCATTTGTAGAGCAATAAGGGTTTTTATTTTTAAATCCTGAACATCATCCTATCTCCTTTTCTCAAATGTTCGGCATTGACCATCAATACCTACCTGCAACAGAAAAGATGGTGAGAGTCTTACACAGTCCTGAGAATTGTCATAGCCAAACGTGAGCCCAGGCTTCTCTGGTGGCTCAGCAGGTAGGCAGTCAATCTGCCTACAGTGCAAGAGACACAGGCGGTGTGGGTTCGATCCCTGGGGCGGGAAGATCCCCTGGAGAAGGGAATGGCAACCCACGCCAGTATTTCTGCCAGGAGAATCCCATGGACAGAGGTATAGTCCGTGGGTCACAAAACAGTCAGGCATGACTGAGCGACTAACACTTTCACTGTGTGAAGCCCATGAGTTAGTAGCCAGGTGGGCTGCAGGCCATGAGGTTGCTAAGAGTTGGACACGACTGACCGAGTTCACTTTCACTTTTCACTTTCCTGCACTGGAGAAGGAAATGGCAACCCACTCCAGTGTTCCTGCCTGGAGAATCCCACGGACGGGGAGCCTGGCGGGCTGCCGTCTATGGGGCCGCACAGAGTCGGACACAACTGAGCGACTTGGTAGTAGTAGTAGTACATGAACATTAAGACATGAGAAATGAGCTTTTTACAGCCCCTTTCAGTCCTCTGGAGATCTGGGTGCAAGGTACACAACACTCCCCAGATACATGCCCTCAGGCAAGTTAACTGCTCTCTGCCTCACTCTCCTATCTCTGAGCAGGAATGACAATAGTAACGCTAGAGGGTTATTTTAAGAATTAAATGAGTTAATATACCTAAACCTCTTCAGTAGCTTTTCTAGCATGTAACAAAACTTTGGGCTTCCCTGATAGTTCAGTTGGTAAAGAATCTGCCTGCAGTGCAAGAGACCCAGCTTGATTCCCAGGTCAGGAAGATCCGCTGAAGAAGGGATAGGTTACCCACTCCAGTATTCTTGGGCTTCCCTTGTGGCTCAGCTGGTAAAGAATCCACCTGCGATGTAAGAGACCTGGGTTTGATCCCTGGGTTGGGAAGATCCCCTGGAGAAGGGAAAGGCTACCCACTCCAGTATTCTGGCCTGGAGAATCCCATGGACTGTAGTCCATGGGGTCGCAAAGAGTTGGACACAACTGAGTGACTTTCACTTTCATCTTAAGGGGCTTCCCAGGTGGTGCTTGTGGTTAAGAACCCGCCTGCAAATGCAGCAGAACTAAGAGCCACTGGTTCAATCCCTGGGTTAGGAAGATCCCCTGGAGGAGGAAATGGCCACCAACTCCAGTATTCTTGCCTGGAGAATCCCATGGACAGAGGAGCCTGAGAGGGATACGGTCCATGGGGTTGCAAAGAGTCAGACACAACTAAAAAGACTTAACACTAACAATTATCTTCTGTGAATTAATTTTACTTCAACCAAGAAAAAATTCTAATGGCTTCTTCAATACCTAAAACCACGCTTCTTTCTTTATATAAGGTCATGAATCCATACCTTAGCATTTCAGAGGATACTTGGGAGTTACTATAGTGAGCTCCCCTAATGAGTTTCCTCTGTGTGTGGCATTAGGGAAAATGCTGTTTGAAAACAAGAGTGATAACTCTTGTCACATTCTTTTCAGCAGGAAAACCAAGCTGTGGCCACACTGAAAACAAGCGCAAAACTAGAAGGAGTGATTTGGGGAAGGCTCAGAAAATGTTTCTGAAGGAAGGTTCTATTCTGAATCTCTGCCCCTGAGCTTCTGAGAACACGTATGATTAGCAAAACATTCAAAGACTAAATCAAAATGACAGGTGGGGAACTGAGATGGTCATTCTGTTTTGCTGGCTTAGCAATGTTGGCAGAATAGAGTCCCTTGGAGTGCTCTGTAAAGTGGGAAATCTATCCTTGTGGTAAGTATGGAAAATCTCCTGCCATGAAATTAATCTGGGGCTTGTCTGGACACGACATAAAATCAGAATCCTGAATGGGATGCAGAAGTCATCCATCCAGCGGGAGGCAACTCAGCTCCAAATGTACGGAAGGAAACAAGACAGTCAAGGCATAAAATCCAGGATCTGGGAGATGACGGGAGAGCCAATTAAGTCCTTTAGATTCGAAGGCGTTTAATGGCAGCCACTTGACAACTTGACCAGGCAGATAATCACAGGTGATCAGCAGGGTAAGAGCGAGAGTAACGGTGCAGTCACTGGGGACCGTGTGCACTGCAGCTGTGTAGAACCCAGCGATTTAAAAGCTAATTTTAGCCAGGTGAGAATCGACTGCATGCAGTAAACAAGGAATCAGATTCTCCCTTGTATTTAAGTTATTCCCAGGTAGCGCAGCCTGGAAGCTCAGGAAAAATACTTTGGTCATTAAGTGTTTAAGCATGTCCATGTATTTCTACCATACTCCCTCAACTCATGTGAAATTTGGGTGGTTCCAAACACGTTAGTTCAGGGGAAGTAATTCCCCCAAGGGCACTTGAATCCCTTGAAAGTATACTACAAATGGAAGTCCTTGAAAATACCAGGCAACCTGGGCTTAAAGAATTCGCCCTTCTTGCTCCCGTGTGTGAGATTAGTTTAATGGGACATAAGACCCTGGTGCAGCGACCTGTCATGGGCAGGGAGATTGTAGAAGCCAAGCAGAGAAGACAGAAGGGTGGGGTCCAGCCCAGGAAAGAACTGAGAAGCAAGCAGGAAAAGGTGCAGTTACAAAGTGAGCAATAAGGAAACTCCAGTCAGCGACGCGGAGGAGGCAATGGCAGCCCACTCCAGTACTCTTGCCTGGAAAATCCCATGGGCGGAGGAGCTTGGTAGGCTGCAGTCATGGGGTCTCACAGAGTCGGACACGACTGAAGCGACTTAGCAGCAGCAGTCCAGTGACAACTTAGGGCTCAGGTTCTCACACCAGGAATCACTTTTAAGAATTAACAAGCTAACTTGTCAATTCTATCTGTAATGTAAGTCGGTGTGTGTGTGTGTGCAGACGTGTTTGTGTGATGACCACTCTGGGCAAAGAGGCTTTAGGAGGGTAAGGACTTTGTCTTGTGATACCGCAGAGGCCCCAGGACTCAGCAGTTATCTGGTTCATAGGGCCTGAGAATTATCTGTTGAATGAAAGGAGCGAATGGACAGATGGACAGATGAAGGAGGCAGCGGGGATCCAAAAGCAGTGCATGCTGGTCTAATTCCATGAGCTGTTGGGAGCTCTGTGCTTATCCATGGAGGGACAGGGAGTGACATCCCGAGGGGTCTGGATGAAAGAGCGGTTTCTGCTTCTGCCCAGGCGTGTCTGCACAGAGAGTGGGGAGTGGGCAGAGACAGCTGTTTTATAGACACCCAAACCTCAGCATCTTGCAAATTCAACTAGGTAGAGAAGAGACATATTTTATATTATAAAAGAGAGATATAAAAGGAGACTCTCTACCAAACATTTATCTCTTAGCACGCATGCTTCCCATATGCAGTTTGAAGGTAGCTGGCAGTGAGCCTGTGACTCTGGACTCTGGCGATACGTATCGGCGTCGTTTATGCTAGGGCTGGAACTTTTATAAATTTGCCTTTATTTTCTTATTTGCGATTTTTAGTTCTCCTTTTCCTTCACCTTTGTGCCCATTGCAATTCCACACACATTATAAAGATAATTCTTTAACTCAAATGCTTGTGGTGTGGCCAGCAATGACCCAAGTGTGATAGTTTTGAAAATTCAATAAACATTTTCAACTGACACATTCTGCCCCACCCCAGGTGAACTGGTAAGTGTCCTGCCCTCCTTAAACAACACAGACAAATATACCGCTGTATATCCTCATACACCTTACTTTACAGTATAATGGAGTATTTAGAAGAAAAAAAAAGTTTACCTAGACAGTAAATTTACCAGAAATCAAACTCAAGTTATCTCTTGATGGATGGGGAAGGGAAGAAGAAATGGTACCAGGCAGCTGAATTTGTAACTTGAAGTATAGATCTCTGATTGCCTGTATAATTGTTTTTTTTTTTTTAAAGAAGTATTTTAGTGATATTTCATCAGAGGTCTGATTTATTTCTTTCAGTTTGTTTTCTCTAACAGAAGGCCTGTTGTCAAGATTGTGAGATGTACTAAGCCTCTTGCCCTTAGCAGCTTAATTGATATGAAACATTGATTAGGCCCCAGGGGGGCTGGGGAGTTTCAGAGGAATTATGAAATAACCATAAGGAGCAAAGAAGAAAGTTTGAGCCTGTTAAGAATGGAGTGGTTCTGGCTGGGCAAAAGCATTCAATATTTGATGTATAATTTAATTTTTTTAAAGATTTTTTTTTAATTTAACATGTATTGTTTTCTAAAGTCTGTTGAATCTGTTACAGCATTGCCTCTGTTCATGCTCTGACTTTTTGGCTGCGAAGCACGTGGGATACCAGCTCCCCAACCAGGGATCAAACCCATGCCCACCTCCCCACCCCACCCTGCAACACTGGAAGATGAAGTCCCAACCACTAAAGCACCACCAGGGAAGTCCTTTGATGTGCAATTTTGAAAGTATACACAAGACACTAAACAGCCTTTTTCTTTAAAGGATTTCACGCTTTCCGAAAGCAGTTAGGCATAGACAATGAGAGATACAGAAGTAGTTGAGGAGCTACCTGGAAGCATCAGAGAGGAGGAAAGAAATGGAAAACAGAAGGAAAGCTTCAGACACTCAAGAGAAGCTGTGCCAAACGTGGCTGTACTGCTGAGGGGAAGGCCTTATCGGGCATGGCCAAGGTGCCCAGCACACTGGGCACGAAATACGCGGTACACAGTGATATCAGCGTCACTGGAGAGAGGGGGAGATAGCAGAGCCAAGGGCAAAGGCAACCTACAAAACCTGGGCCTGGGCACCTGGGCCTCGCGTCAGCAGGGACCCCAGACTCTCTGTGGCTGACGCAGCCACAAGGGCCCAGTTTTAGAACACGAACCACTGACACAGAATTTCTAAAAATAAATTTTAAGCTCACAGCATTATACTACTGTATGTGCTATAAAATATAATAAAGTGGACATTTTCAGGGGGCCAAAAAATCACTATGAAGAGAAACAGTCTTTTTTCCCTACTCTGGAGCAGGCCCTGACGTGCACGCCTACGTGTGTGCCCCGCACGCAAAGCGGCTGGTTGGGAGCCTTGCACGCGCAGGGTCAGCTCAGGCAGGCTCCTGCCAGCCCGTCAGCTCTGTTCTACAATTCCGCACCTCACTGGGTTACGGCTGTATTCACTGTCTCCTCGAGTGGGGAGGAGCTGAACGTAGAAGGGACAGCCATCACAGGTGTTAGAAAAACAGGGCCCTGCTGTGGCTTGTGAGCAGTGTAGCATGTGGTTTCAACTGACCAGTTTTGACCTTGAGTTGGTTGTTTTTGGTTTTTTTTTTGACTTGGTTATAAACTCTTCTGAGGTGAGGTGAGGTGAAGTCGCTCAGTTGTGTCCGACTCTTTGCGACCCCGTGGACTGTAACCTACTAGGCTTCTCAGTCCATGGGATTCTCCAGGCAAGAATACTGGAGTGGATTGCCATTTCCTTCTCCAGGGGATCTTCCCAACCCAGGGATCGAACCCGGGTCTCCCGCATTGGAGGCAGACGCTTTTAACCTCTGAGCCACCAGGGAAGCCATAAACTCTTCTAGCATCATCAAAGATGAGACAAAGGAAAAAAAACAAAGAGAGGAAAGAAAAAGACATCCCATCACATCAAAGGATGTTGGCTATACTGTTCCTTTTTTGCCTTAAAATATTAACGTACAGAAATTTATTCATCCAAGTGTATATTACGTTCCCTGCTCAAGTGGAAGAGAAACAGAGAGAAAGTAGAAGGGAGAGGAGGAGAACAGGAAGGAAAGACACAGGGACGGGGGAGTGCAGAGAACAACGGAGGTGGTTTGACAGAGTGCCTGAGAACGCTGCGGCCTGTAGGACAGACAGTTCTGGTGAAGTGGTAAAGCAAACTCACAGAAGTCATATGAAACACGGAGCATAAAGAAAGCGCCGTGGAGATTCAACGTCAGGGGCGGTATTTTCAGGTTATAGACTGCTTGTCTCCTATCCCCAAATCCTCATTGAGCAGTCCAAAACTTTCAAGATACCTTTCCTTGCATAAAATAGACTTGATTTCTCTTTAGAGTTAACCCAGATAAGTAAAAAATTAACAAACTACGAGGTTATAAAATGTAACCATTTCTGTATCCTGTGGCCTATCTGTATATTCCCTAGGGTAATAAAAATGCCCTTTTCCCATCTGTATACGTTTAAGACAGTTTTCAGAAAACCAGATTGACCTGGATCGAGGCCTTCCAGGGAGGCCTGGAGTGCTGCAGTCCACGGAGTCACAAAGAATCAGGCAGGACTGAGTGACTGAACAACAGCAAGCCTTCCATGGGCTATTCTGGCGTGAGTGAGGCCCCAGAAGCATCCAGTGACTTACTCCTGCTTCTAGGAGGGGTAAAAGCCAGGTTCTCGTTGGCAGAAAAATTACATGGAGACACTTGAGGGCACCCTAAACACAGCCTAACACAGCAACAAGGAAGTCATTAAAAGTATACATTCAAGTGTAACATTTGGGGTGGGAAAGACTGTTTTGCTCTATGATAACAGTGCATCCTGACTCTTGCCCTTGGTAAGGGGGAAAAAACTACTTGTCATGCCTATGATTCCTTTTGTATGGAAAAATTAAATTGTTCTTGTTTCTAAAAGGAAGTCAAAAATTCCCCATACAACCTGGTGATTTATAAGCAAATGAGACATTGAATCATGTGATGAAGGTACTACTAACATATACCAACTATCATGATTCAGATAGGAGCGCCGCTATTGGAGATATGCTGAAGCAGAGTGAACAAACGATCGTTGGAAGGTACAGGGGCGAGAGTTTACATCTTCTATCCCATCCAACCAACAAAAATGAGTGAGGCATATGGTGGGCAAAGAACTGTCCCAGGGCTCTTGTCTTGCTGGACCCATACATAATTTTTACAAAATTTACCTTATGGGTACTCTTAAGTCAGGGTTTCATGATCAGGGTACTATTAACGTTTGGGACTGAGTAATTTTTGTTACAGGGAGCTGCTCTGTGAATTACAGGGTGTTTTACAGCGTTCCTGGAGGCCCGTAGCACACTGGCCCTCACCAGTGGTGACTACCAAGACGACTCCAGACACTGGCGATCTTGCCCCCGACCAAAGCTCTAAGGAGAGGCGGACTTTTACTGAGTACTTCGCAGTATCCCGTGTGGCAGACACCATGGAACATGAAACATTGTAACTGTGTAATTTGTATTTCCAGTGTAATTATCCCACCTAATACTTCCACTCCAGTTCTGGTTGACTGAAACAATATTTGAATTTACCAACTACTTTTAAAAGCTAAATAGACTTAGTTATAAGGAAAAGTTGAGATGTTACTAGGTTATCATGAAAGAAAAAGACACATTTAGGAACTAACGCTTTCAAACTCTGAAGAGCAGTTTACGAAGTTGAACCCATCTGTTTATTAGATGTATGCTGTGCTGTGCTTAGTCACTCTGTCGTGTCTCACTCTTCGCATCTGCATGGACTGTAGCCCGCCAGGCTCCTCTGTCCGTGGGATTCTCCAGGCAAGAGTACTGGAGTGGGTTGCCATGCCCTCCTCCAGGGGGTCTTCCTAACCCAGGGATGGAACCCAGGTCTCCCGCACTGCAGGCGGGTTCTTTACCAGCTGAGCCGCCAGGGAAGCCCAAGAATACTGGAGTGGGTTGCCATGCCCTCCTCCAGGGGATCTTCCTAACCCAGGGATGGAACCCAGGTCTCCCGCACTGCAGGCGGGTTCTTTACCAGCTGAGCCACAAGGCAAGCCCTATTAGATGTATAACTTGGTGCTATCTCCTGCCACTTCAGTCATTAGAGGGGCTTTGGCAGAAAACCCTAAAAATGACCAATATGCTGATATAACTCGTTTACAGAGTAGTGTGTGTGTGCCAGTCATTTCAGCTGTGTCTGACGCTTTGCGACCGTAAGGACTGCAGCGCCCCAGGCTCCTCTGTCCTGCGGGTTCTCCAGGCAAGAATCCTGGAGTGCGTTGCTGTGTGCTCCTTTAGATCTTCCAGACTCAGGGATCGAGCCCTCAGCTCCTGCAGCTCCTGCACTGCAGGCAGATTCTTGGCCACTGAGCCACTGGGGAAGCCCTTTCCAGAGCAGCACTTCATGCACGATCTGAACGCATTGCTACTGTGACACCGTGAGGCCGCCCAGCGGATGGCTAAGTACCCACACTCTGTTCTGGGACAACCTGGGGCAGACTGAGCTGCATCGGTGCCTCAGGGCTATGTAACATCCTCAGAATCGTGCTTGCAGCATTATCAGATTCCCAGAAATATCTTTTTTTCTCTGTAAGAGAAGGAACTCCAAAAGTATTCCTTAAGTAAATGTAAGCTTTTTCATCCAAGTTAGAGAAACAGAAAAACCATTTCATGATTTTACAATAGGAAGTCCTGTAATAACAATTAAACCATTTATTCAATAAAGAAAATGTTCCAGAACCATACTATGCTACATATTATCTGTATCATAGTGCTTCAGAAGCAGAATTTCTCACTAATTTACATATCAAATAAGCAGCGTTGAGAAGGATCCCGAAGCTCACGCAGGGTGATGGTGATGCGGCCCGTGAGTGACGGAGCCAGAATCTGGACTCAGGTCCCTTTTCTCACGATGTTGATTCCCACTGCACAGGTCTACGCCTCTCTGCTGCGCTGAGGACAGTCTTAACGGAGCAGCTAACCACACCGGGCGTCGTGCTAGCGTACGTGCCTAAATCACACAAACCAGCTCCTCTAATATTCCCACAGCCCTAGGTACTCTTGTTACATTCTGGATGTAGAAACAGACTTGAGGAGGTGGAACAAAAAAATCACCCAAGGTGGAGTAGAGGGCAAAGTTTGGATTTACGTTTGAGTGCTGCCGTCTATCGGGTCGCACGAGTTGGACACGACTGAAGCGACTTGCAGCAGCAGCAGCAGCAGCAGCAGTGGTTGAGGGCTTCCCTAATAGCTCAGTTGGTAAAGAATCACCGGAAATGCAGGAGACCGTGGTTTGATTCCTGGGTTGGGAAGATCCCCTGGAGAAGAGAGAAGCTACCCACGGCAGTAGTCTTGGTCTTCCCTGGTGGCTCAGCTGGTAAAGAATCTGCCTGTAATTTGGGAGACCTGGGTTTGATCCCTGGGTTGGGAGGATCCCCTGCAGAAGGGAAAGGCTACCCACTCCAGTATTCTGGCCTGG
This sequence comes from Aepyceros melampus, assembly GCA_006408695.1. Lineage (NCBI taxonomy): Eukaryota > Metazoa > Chordata > Mammalia > Artiodactyla > Bovidae > Aepyceros > Aepyceros melampus. The sequence goes on from SJXQ01008716.1 coordinate 119,950, forward strand.
AGAATTCCATGGGCTGTATAGTCCATGGGGTCGCAAAGAGTCAGACTTGACTGAGCGACTTTCACTTTCACAGCCTTTGAATAGAAGCTAAATTTGAATTTGGAAAACTCAATCCAAATTCAGGAGACTTGGGCTCTAGGCCACTCCTCCTATCCTATCCCCTTGTCGAAGAATGTCAAGAGACCCAGAGGCCAAGGGGAAGGCCAGAGCCAGGATTAAAACGGGTCAATTATGGGTCAGGAAAAGGAGCTTAAGCCTTTTTGTGAAAAGTCACTGTGATGGTCCAAAGCAAAGAAGTGAGGGATCCGTCAGTACGTTCTGGGAGCCTCTACCAGTTTCCTCATCCATAGAAAATAACCAAACGAGATGATCCCGGAACTCCCGCTGGTTCTGAAGAGCATCATGTCACTGCGGTTTGCACCTCTCCCTTGCTTCCAGCCTCCCGGCAGCTTCCCTGTGCCATCGCGTAAAGTCTCTCCTGGGGAGCGGGCTGCTAACACTCCACAGGCAGCTGTCCCTGCCCGCCCCTGACTCTCCGCCTCGTCTTCTCTTCCTCAGTCAATGCTCTCGTCACAAGTGTCTGCGCTGGAAATGTCCTTGATCAGGGCCTTTATACTTACTTTCCCTCTGCCTGGAATGTCCTTCCCTGGATCTTTCTTTAGAGGTTTCTGAAACGCCACGGCCTTCAGTAGGTCTTCATAACTAACCGCGGTGCCTACGGTACATACACTGCCTTGTTCTTCTCTACTTCACTGAAGTCCGTGTCCCTTGTTGCTTATTCATTTCTCGTATTCTCCGCCTATCCGTCCCCAGGTAAGTTCCATGAGAGCAGGATCCTGCCCATCCGGTTTGTGGCTGCAGACCCTGAGCCTGGCACATTCCAGTACTTGATAGGTTTGTTGAATGAATGACTACGGCTTTGAAAGCCCACATAGCACCTAAAAATAATAAGCATATAATAGGAGTTCAAAAATCACATCACAGCAGTCATGAGAGCTAGGGTTTAGCAAGCTCTAAATATTGGCACCATGCTAAATCTTTTTTTTTTTTTTTTTTTTTACAAATTAGTCCCCTTAAACATTAGTCCTTGCCACAACTCCAGAACATGGGTAATATTATATTGGCTTTTCAAATGAGGAAATTGAATCTTTGCAAGACCAAGCAATTGGCCCAAGGTCAGAGTGTTAGTCAATTAGCCCAGTTTCAAAACCAAGTCCAATTTCAGCACATTGTTATTTGTTACCGGCTTCTGTGAAGAAAGGTTGCTATTGCCTCCATCTGGATTAGTGACTTCGTAACACCACTAGACCATTCAGGTATGACCTAAATCAAATCCCTTATGATTATACAGTGGAAGTGAGAAATAGATTTAAGGGTCTAGATCTGATAGAGTGCCTGATGAACTATGGAATGAGGTTCATGACATTGTACAGGAGACAGGGATCAAGACCATCCCCATGGCAAAGAAATGCAAAAAAGCAAAATAGCTGTCTGGGGAGGCCTTACAAATAGCTGTGAACAGAAGAGAGGCGAAAAGCAAAGGAGAAAAGGAAAGATATAAGCATCTGAATGCAGAGTTCCAAAGAATAGCAAAAAGAGATAAGAAAGCCTTCTTCAGCGATCAATGCAAAGAAATAGAGGAAAAGAACAGAAGAGGAAAGACTAGAGATCTCTTCAAGAAAATTAGAGATACCAAGGGAACATTTCATGCAAAGATGGGCTCGATAAAGGACAGAAATGGTCTGGACCTAACAGAAGCAGAAGATATTAAGAAGAGGTGGCAAGAATACACAAGCTGGACTGGAAGAAACACAAGCTGGAATCAAGATTGCTGGGAGAAATATCAATAATCTCAGATATGCAGATGACACCACCCTTATGGCAGAAAGTGAGGAGGAGCTAAAAAGCCTCTTGTTGAAAGTGAAAGAGGAGAGTGAAAAAGTTGGCTTAAAGCTCAACATTCAGAAAACGAAGATCATGGCATCTGGCCCCATCACTTCATGGGAAATAGATGGGGAAACAGTAGAAACAGTGTCAGACTTTGTTTTTTTGGGCTCCAAAATCACTGCAGATGGTGACTGCAGCCATGAAATTAAAAGGCCTTACTCCTTGGAAGAAAAGTTATGACCAACCTAGATGGCATATTCAAAAGCAGAGACATTACTTTGCCGACTAAGGTCCGTCTAGTCAAGGCTATGGTTTTTCCTGTGGTCATGTATGGATGTGAGAGTTGGACTGTGAAGAAGGCTGAGCACTGAAGAATTGATGCTTTTGAACTGTGGTGTTGGAGAAGACTCTTGAGAGTCCCTTGGACTGCAAGGAGATCCAACCAGTCCATTCTGAAGGAGATCAACTCTGGGATTTCTTTGGAAGGAATGATGCTAAAACTGAAGCTCCAGTACTTTGGCCACCTTATGCGAAGAGTTGACTCATTGGAAAAGACCCTAATGCTGGGAGGGATTGGGAGCAGGAGGAGAAGGGGACGACCGAGGATGAGATGGCTGGATGGCATCACAGACTCAATGGACGTGAGTCTGAGTGAACTCCGGGAGTTGGTGATGAACAGGGAGGCCTGGTGTGCTGCGATTCATGGGGTTGCAAAGAGTCGGACACGACTGAGCGACTGAACTGAATTTCAAAGAGCATTACTTGGATAGTTACTACTTGCGTCCTGTAGCTCAGGCCAGATAACAGTGATAGACACCTGGGACTCACAGTTGAATAATGCGATACAGCTTTCAATTTCAGATGGCTCAGTTTAATAAAAACTAATATGCAAGTGTCCTCAACGGACTTCTCTATGATAGGAACACTCCTCGTCACCCCTACAAAACACCCACGCTGCTGGAGCCTCATTCTTCTTAATTGTTCCCCTGAACCTCGCCCAGGTATTTAATTTTGCATTTATTACATTATATTCTAATAATGTAGCAATGTCTGGGATGAACTGAGTGCCTTTATGTGGCAGGTGGTTTATATACAGTCCCTAATTAAGTCCTTATAACAAGCCTGAGATTGGTGTCATTATTCCTACTTTACAAATGAGCAGCCAGAAGCTTATTGAGGTGGTGGATTACAACCTGCTGATCATAATACAGTGTCGGATTAGAATGTGGTATGGAAATACAAAGACCTATGGGAGCCCCAAGAAGGAGATGGTTCTTAGCCTCCATAGATATTTACTTGAAAACTGTAATTGTAACAAACAAGAGACTAGTTATTGATTACCTTATTAGTTTTGTAGTTAAATGTCTAATAAACTATGTATATTTCACTTTGTAAAATATATTACCAATATATTTACTGGAGGGAACAAATACTTTACCATTTTATTTTATATTTTTATGAAGATTAATATGTTAGAAACCATTTTATTATGATAATTGAAGCATAGACTTCAAGATTTTTAAATTATAATTTCCTGATATATATAGCCTGCCATTATTTCCTTCTGGGGCAAAAAAAAAAAAAAGTACTTTTCTTAAGGTACTGTAACAGTTTCTTTATTTGGAATTATTCTTAAATGAACAGGTCTTCCTGTCCAGTACAAACACAAGTGTAGGATAACTAATATTTTTGACATTTAAAAATCCAATCTTAGAGTAGACTTTTGAACATAACTGAATCATGACTGCCTGCTAAGAATGCCTCAGTAAAATAAAAGTTCCATTATGAATGCATCTACATGAAGGCACAAAGCCATCTCTATCATTAAAAAAAAAAAAGGACAGAAACAAATGGCTAAGATGATCAATGTAATAAAAAAAGAAGTTAACAAAAAAATGTAGATCTCTACTGAATATCCAAAGATGAAATATTTTCTGCCTGCAGTGAGTATGCAAGTTCTCTCCAAGCTCAGCTCTGTGGAGAGGGCCTGCCCCACTAAAAATAAGTTCATTTTCCAGAAGTGAGAGAGGAAGGGGGAAACTCACTTGAATAGTAAGAATCTATTTCCTGAACTGCAGTTTGGTGGTGTTTGAAGTTTTAGAAATATTTAATAATCAAAATGTGCTTCTTTACTTCCATGTAAGTAAAGCCACAGTCTAGCTTCACAGAAAATAAGAGACAAGGATTCCAGCAGGTCTGAAAACCTAGCTACCTTCACAGAATCTTTAGAACCCACTTTATATTCATAGACTTAGTATCAGCTCTTAACACTTACCAATAATACATCCCCAGGGCCTAGTGAAAAATCTCATATCAACTGCAAGGCCCTCTTCTTTTCAATTAAGTAAGTATTTGAAAATTATGCAAAGAATCAAAATTATTTTACTGGACTCCACAATATGCAGCTACTGAGTCATCAATAAGAGGTTCTTTGCAAAAACTACAAACTGCATTTGTGATGGTGTGCGTGGGCGTGCACTCAGTCATGGCTGACTCTCTGCGACCCCAGGGACTGTAGCCCACCAGGCTCCTCTGTCCATGGATTTTCCAGGCAAGAGTGCTGGAGTGGGGCGCCAGGCCCTCCTCCAGGGGAGCTTCCCAGCCCAGGGATTAAACCTGCTCCTCTCGCATCTCCTGCATTGGCAGGCAGATTCTTTAGCACGGTGACATCTGGAAAGAACTGTGATGGTGCTAGAAACCAAAAATACTCATTGCCTAAGAATTCATGGCAACATCAACCAAAAGACTCCAGCACAAACAGGTACATGCTTTCCTGGGATCTTAGGACAATAACAAGTACATCTAACTGTGAATCATGTCTGTTTGTGTGGAATTGACTGAAATAAATAGCAAATAATGATTTTTGAGATCAATATTGCAAAAGTTTGCACTAATATTATAATTTATCTTTTTATTTATCTGTATGGGACTTCCCTGGTGGCTCAGACGGTAAAGCGTCTGTCTACAATGTGGAAGACCCGGGTTCGATCCTTGGGTCAGGAAGATCCCCTGGAGAAGGAAATGGCAATCCACTCCAGTACTACTGCCTGGAAAATCCCATGGACAGAGGAGCCTGGTAGGCTACAGTCCATGGGGTCGCAAAGAATTTATCTGTATAAGTAGTATGATGTTTAGGCTGATAGGATTGTGTAAAACTGTGTCCAGCTGCCCCAATGTTAACTCTAATACTATGCTCTCAAAGATCACAGCGATCCACAGGACAGAAAATCCTTCTCCTCTTTTTGTGACAAAGCCCCTTGAGGGAAAAGAAATCTGCCCCACCAGAAAACAGTACTGACTTATGCATTCGGTACTAGGAAACAGAGCTTCAGGCCCACAGTACTTTTAGATATCCATGAAAATGTTTTCTTTTAAAAGCAGAAGAAAAAAAATGAACATTTATATCAAAAAATGTTTAAAATACATAATATTAAAATATTAATCTGTATGTCAATGCAGCAACAAATTCATGTGTGTGTATGCGTGTCCTTGTGTGTGTGTGTGTGTGTGTGTGTGTTTATGAAGAAGGGATCCATAAAGGCAAACTGCCTAAGGCCCAGAAAAGCCATAATGTTGCCTTGCCTCAAAAAATATCCTGTTAAATGCCTTTGAATTGATTTTTAGGTCTGCCAGATGCCAAGTTTTCTTTGGCAGCCAACTTCTGAGTGTTCACCTTTCTGCAAGTTCTCATCTTTTTGCAAGAAATTATTTTACCCAACTCCTGGTAGAAGAGTGATTCTTTAGAAGTCTTGATTGCTTTAAAGCAGTATTTACTCGCCTAAGTAATCTTCCCCCTCTCCCCCCAAGTTAATTTTTTAAAGAGAAGAAAGGAGGTAGGAAGAGCTGTCAGGGTGTCCATGTGATGCCTTGTCAGCTCGCGAGGAAATGGCCCTCTCCCGTGCGTGCACCCAGAGGAGACCAGCCCTGGGTGTCCATCCGAAGGACTGATGCTGAGGCTGAAGCTCCAGTACTTTGCCACCTGATGCGAAGAGCTGACTCACTGGAGAAGACCCTGATGCTGGGAAAGATTGAGGGCGCAAGGAGAAGGGGACGACCGAGGCTGAGATGGCCGGATGGCATCACCGGCTCAATGGACGTGAGTCTGGGTGAACTCCGGGAGTTGGTGATGGACAGGCAGGCCCGGCGTGCTGCGGCCCCGGGGGTCACGCTTGCCCCCTGCGGACTCCGCGCGGGAGGCCGCCCTCCTCCTCGGTGCGCGCACGGCCGTCCGGCAGGGGGCGCGCGGCGCCCGGCCCTCCGCGCCCCTCCAGGCCCGCAGCCCTGTCCGCCCCAAGGTCACGCAAATTAAAAAAAAATCTAGATTGTAAAAGAAATCATTATTGATAAATAATGCATATTATTAGAAATCCAAGTTTCTATTTATAAACCCTCAAAACTTTTTTGAGCATACTTTGGAAAAGATCACATTTTGATGAAAAACACCTACTCAAACAAGCATAATGCCTACAGTAGCTTTTGTGAACAATCATAGAAATATTACCATTAAAGAAAGCTTGAAGTATAACTTACATACCATAAAACTTACCCATTTTATATATGAATATATACCATTCAGTGATTTTTATAATTTAATGAGTTGTGCAACCGTTACCATAATCTAATTTTAAAATGTCTTTATCACTGCAGTAAGCTCCTCACATCCACTTGAAGTTCTTAACTTAGTCTGAGATAATGAATCTCCTATGTTTTTGTCCCAGCAGTGTGGTGCTGTCAGGGCGTTTCATACACATCAGTCACGTGCTACGTGGTCTTTCTGTCTGTCTTCTTTTACTTAGTATAATGTCTTCGTGGTTCCAGCATCTTGTTGCCTTGATAAGTGTTGTGTTCTTTTTCATTTCTGAACAATATTCTGTTGTATGAATGTACCCCAATTTATTTATCCATTACTATTTATCCATCCACCTGCTGATGAACATTTGGGTTGCTTTTGCATTCGAGCTATTTTGAATCGTGTGGCCATGAACATTTGAATGCAAGTCTTGGTGTGGATGTGAGTATTTTCCTGAACAATATCTAGTAATTAGTGTTTCTTACTGTAATGAATAGCATAAAGTGGATTGCATGATTTTGTAGCTCTTTGCCAGTTTATTGTTTTTCAATTCTTAGCTTCCTTTTCCTGTTAAAAAAAAAGTGACCATCAACTTCAAACCAGTAAACTGTCAGTGCAATCCAGTGTTTGCACTTAATTAAAATAAGTTCTATTAGTAAGCGTAACACTTGTGAGAAACAAGGCACCTTATCAGAAAGCTGACAGTAAATAATACCAGGTTAAAGATTTCAAATTGTTTAATTATCTGAATATAGCAAAATATATATATATATTTTCAGTGCCATAGCTGCTCTAGGGTACTTGTGTCTGCTTTAGGTTTAAAGATGTGGAAGGAAACTGCCATTTATTATTTACAAATAATGGCAAATTTACATTAATTTTTTAAAGAGGAATTAGAATGCATATTTATCTATTGAGTTGTGAAACTGCAAATGGAAAATTTCACATGAGTATTTCCCTATATTATTTATAAAATAAATACTATATTTCTTGTGTATTTCCTATATTTGCAAAGAAACGGTAATTTGTAAAACCTCAGTCATATAATTGGATTTGATTTCAAAGTCTTATGTGCTGTGCCCTTATTCTAGGGCTGATGATTGCCCCCAAAAATGTTCAGATATATCACAACTACAAAAGCATTGATTTTCCATTAAATATTTAGCAAACAACAACCTTATTATTATTTTTTATCATTTTTTAAAATTTGAGTATCTCCATATTGTCATGGAGGAAGACATTTTCCTCTCCTCGTCTATGTTGTCTGGCTAGTCTAAGAATTAAACTGACATGAGACAGTTTCACAGAAGATATTCCAAAGTTTAATCACATGTACACATAATAACTCAAATAGAAGAAAAGCTCATGAGTGCGTCTGTTAAGATGGTTGTAATGTCATAATGCATTTTTGTTTACGTACGTTGTGATCATACATAAAACTAGTTTAGGAAAGACTGTTGCAGGCATGTGAGAAAAAAAAAAAAAACCAAACATTTATCTGAGCTTATTGATTGGCAGCATTTTGTATGCATTGTCAATCTGGAACAGGTTAAAACGCTATGTTGAAAATGAAATCAGACTTGCTTTCAAGCCGAGCTCGGCTGTGTCAGTACGCAACATTCCAACCTTAAATTCAGTGATGTCAGGGCTCTACCTAAGAGCCTCTTTTAAGAACATTGAGAACTATATGCTTCAAGTGAGGGTGCAAGAAATGTTTTATATTTTTATACATGAGGAGAACCTTTGAAAATTGCCTTTGGTTCAGTAGTCCCCCATTAAAATTTTTTGATAAATATACAGAAGTCATGGAAATACAATATTTGTATCATTCACATTCTGTTACTACCATCAAATGTGTCTTTGATTCATTTCTGAATTTTTTCCCAAAGAACAATTATTCAGTACAGCGATTTTCCCAAGAATAACAAGGTACAGATTTTCTTTAATGCAGTTTATCATTCCCCAAGACATCATAATATTGTTATGTATTTACAGCATTACTTTTCTACAGGGAGATTCTAGTATTTACATCATTCACACTCTCCTCCTATATGAAAAAGAGAGACAGTTAGTTATGTAGAAAGAAAAATTATTTGCTGAAATATTTATTTATGATACTGTTCAAGAGTTAATTAACTAGATTAATTAATGCTATCTTATGGGCTTCACTGATGGCTCAGTGGTAAAGAATCTGTCTGCAATGTAGGAGCCGCAGGAGACACAGGTATAGTCCCTGGGTTGGGAAGATCCCTTGGAGAAAGAAATAGCAACCCACTCCAATATTCTTGCCTGGAGAATCCCATTGACAGAGGAGCCTTGCGGACCACAGTCCATAGGGCCGCAAAGAGTCGGACACAGTTGAGCACCCACACACAATTATTCCTATCTCAGGCAATGCTAAGCCACCAACTAGGCGATCCATGTACAGTCTTGTTGGAAATTACTCCTGTTTATTGAGCAAGCCCAGCAGTCCTGGAAGGTGGATCTTTTATGCTATGGAGTGCAGGAAATGCAACCCTCACCCTGACCCCACCTTTAAATCTGTGATTGGCTGTAAGGTTCTCAAGGAACTTTTGTTGGAGTTTTTTTTTTCTCTGCCCTTAGTTATTTGATCTTGATGACTACTCACCTGGGCGATATGCTTCCACAGCAAAAACCGTATCACAAGTTGATGTTTACATTACATATTACCTATATTACATATTGATCACTAGTGTGTTGTTATGCTTCCAGTTACAAAATCAAATCAGTCACTCTTGGTGCATGGAGAACATTGGAACAGAAAATGTCAGGAGAGCCTCGTACCTACTAGAGCAGAAAGAGTTCAGAATCAGATTTACTTCCAGCCAGTCAGAATCAATATCCTTGACAGAACCTGAAATGTCAGTTTATTGTTTTTCTAGAATTTTTTCACATTTGCCAATTCAAATGACTATGTTTTCAATCTCCTATAATTAAGAACATATGTAATCACTATTATTACATCTGAACTGAACTGAAGGTAATATTAAATCAATAATATCTTCATAATTATATACAGCCCATATTGAAATTTTGCAGTGTTCCAATGATTTTTTTAATAAAATTATATTGTTCATGATCCAGTCAGAGTCTGTGCATTGTTGTCGTGCTATGATCTGCAGCTTAATCCGCCTTTAAGATGTAAAGACTTACTCCCACAATTGCCAGAAACACTCCCAGCAGACAGCAATTGGCTTATGTCTCCCAAGTGTTAATCTTTTCAAGGCTCTGAGTCTTCTTTCAGCTTTTGCTGACATTCATACATTTAAAAAAAAAAAAAAAGATCCAGGGTACTCGTTATATTGAGTATCCCACATCTGGACTTTGTTTCAGGAATAGGTTTGGGGAAAACATTCTAGTAATTTCAGTGTGTGTAATTCCTTTTTGCGTAGCGTGAGGAGACACCTAATGTCAGAGTGTTCCATGGTTCGTGAGTCTCCGTTGATCGTGAGGTTAAAGTCGACAGAATGGTGACTTTTCAGATCTTTCTACCTTCAAAATGTGTGTGTGTCAAAAAGTATATATGTTCTTTTTAAATATTCTTTTCCATTGTGACTTATCACAGGATATTAATTTAGTTCCCTGTGCTATACAGTAGGTCCTTATTGTTTCTTACTTTAAATGTTTTTATTCTATAAATGTAAACCAAACTGAAACTGTATTGGTCATATTGAATTGTTCCCGGATTGGCTTAAAATATTCCTCCTTGTGTCTGGTAAACTTCTTGCCTGAAGTTCATCTAGATTTTCATTTTCATTTTATTAATACCTCCAAGATCTTACGTGCTTGTATTCAATGTGTATTCCTGTGACCACCATTCTTTTTATATCTAATCTGCTTGACTTTATTTTTAATTTGGGTACTGGGTTTATATACATATAGTGAGATTTTTAAAAAGATTTATATAGGCTTTACAGCCATACGATATAAGGTTCTTCCCACGTGTTCTTTTTGTCACCTGTGTTTGTTTTTTCTTTCCTGTCAAACAAATGTCTTATTATTAATGCACATGTTAGATTAGCTTGATAGTATCCTGTTCTTTGAGTTCTTTAATAGTAACTCTAGAGTGAGTACTTAGATTTAGTATAACCTAAATTATAACCCTTTTCATTTTCTGGAAAGTGCAAAGAATTTAAAATCAATCAACTATATTTTCCCCATTTTAAACTATCTTTATATGTACTACTTGAGCTACTATTTTAATTTAACAGAGGTTTTAAGAACTCTAGACACTTCCATTGTTGTGTTCTATTTTCAATATTTACTTATATTTATTCCCTGACTTAACCATCCCAGCAGTCATCATTTCTTCTTTAATACCCCTGCTTCTAATTAGGGATATTTTATTTTTCATGGTCCATCTAGGTTTGTTCTGCTTGTGGTAAATTCTGTTTTTGTTTCTGAAACCATCTTTATTGTGCCTTCATTTTCACAGGCTATTTCCTGTGAATGGAATTCTGAGACATCAGTGTTCATTTTCCTTCAGCACTCAGGTTTCTATCCATTGTCTCCTGGCTTCCATTATTTCCATTCAAATGTCAGCTTTCCATCTAACTTCTTCTAAAGAATCTTTAACATATGAAGAAGAAACTTACGTCACAGAATTTTATTTACTTTTATATATTACGTTTAGTATTTATTTATTTATTGGCTGCTCTCGGTCTTCACTGCTGTCAACAGGCTTTCTGCAGTTAGAGCAAGTGGGGCTACTCTTTGTCATGGGGAACAGGCTTCTCACTGTGGTGGTTCTGTTGCAGAGCACAGGCTCTAGAACGTGCAGGCTTCAGTAGTTGCTGTGTACAGGCTCTAGAGCACAGGCTCAGCTGCTCCCCGGCATGTGGGATCTTCCCAGGCCACAGATTGAACTGATGCACTGCATTTCTTCCTCTGCATTGCAAGGCAGACTTCCAGCCACTGGATCCCCAGGAAAGTCCTCTCATAGAATTTTAACATGTGTATAATTTGAGACATAAAATGATTAGAGAGAGAGAGAAGCAGCAGTCTGGGGAGAGATATCCAGGAGTTTTCCAAACTGAGGAAAAAACAGATGTAAGAGCCTTTGCAGGACCGAATAGGATAAGGAAGAACATTTGGAAAATGTGAAATGTCCTGTGTCTCTAATGTCATGCTTCCAGTACACAGCACTGCTCTGAATGCTTTCAGAGATAATATCTCACTATGTGGATTAACTCTGCTAAATCTCACAGTAACCCCATGCGGCTAACACTGTGGGCAGCCCCATAGGACAAATGAGGGACTGTTGCTGCTTTGAAGACCAAAGCAGTTGGACTCCACCGTCACTATTTACTAACACCCTATAGGATATTCCAACACATTCTGCTTTTACTTCTCAACGTATCTCAATCTACCCAAGTCTCAAGAGAATGATGGTTCCTTACTCCACATTACTACCGTTCCCTCTCCAATCTCACTGCATGTAAACCTGGTCCTTTCAGATCTATGTGTCATGTAGCTAAGGCGACCTTGTCCATATAAGGTTATATGTAGCAACAGTATGTGTGTTTCCTTTTACTTTAATGAATAACAGAAGCCATCCAAATGGTTCAGCAACTTATGGTTTTATTACGAGTCTCTCCAACTTCGTAATTAAAACATGTTTTGCAAAGGCAAGACCATCTCTGTCTTATTACTGCTGCTTTCTAGTACTTGATGCCTTGTTCTGCACAGAGAAGCAGCTTAATACAGAATTTGTGACTGGATAAATGATGAATGGTATGTAGATACTGTCACTAAGAACCTTTCCAAAAAAAAAAAAAAAAACAGCTTTGCATGGAGAAGAAAATGGCAACCCACTCCAGTATTTTTGCCTGGAAAATACCATGGACAGAGGAGCCTGGCAAGCTACAATCCTTGAGGTTGCCAAGAGTCAGACATGACTTAGCAAGTGGGCACATAACTTTTTAATTTATTTCTTTTTGTTTTCTTGTCAATTCTTAGCTTTTAGGGCAAAACCAACATGTGGAACCTCTGAATTATGTGCCATGATTAGCATTATATTAGTGTCTGCTGTGATCAGCAGAATATACCTTTCTTCTAGCCACAGGACTACCTGAGGCAAGACAAAGCATATCTCCTGGCATACCAAAACTACACATTACTCACACCTACCTGCACACTACTTATTACACTGTTCTTGACAAAAGCTTTATGACTTCAACAGTTGCTCAGCAGAAAAAGGCTGGGGTCACAGTGGGACCAATTATGCCTTTGTAAACATTCAGGGGTGAAGCAGCTGCTTTACTGAATTCTTTAATGTGAAATTTGTTGCAGTGTAAAGTTTTGCTGCCTCTAAACTTGTAGTAACTTTTGACAAAATTAGATGCAGATTATTTCAAGAATATACTCCTTTTCAACTGGGGATGGTAATTTACAATGATACCACTGAACTTGTAAATTTAAGGAAAATGTCATGTCTTGTAAACTGGACTGGATTTTTTTCAAACTAGCTGTTTATAATCAATTCTAAAACAATTTCCATTTAAAATTTTCCAAAAAAATGATTCCAATTAGAATTGTCATGTAACAACAGGAAAGTTATAGTATCAATATTTAGCACTAATCTATTTTCCAACATAAAGTTTTATGAGTCTTCAGTTTTATGAATCCCATAGTAATGACAAATAATTCTAATAAATAGAAATGGTGGGTGATATTTCTATCTGGGATTAAATTTTAATATGTTATATAACAACCACTCTGAATCTTTCAGGGATAGTAGAGGGACTATATGGAGAAGGAAATGGTAACCCACTCCAGTGTTCTTGCCTGGAGAATCCCAGGGATGGGGGAGCCTGGTGGGCTGCCATCTCTGGGGTCACACAGAGTAAGACATGACTGAAGTGACTTAGCAGCAGCAGCAGAGGGACTATCACTGAATTCTTGACTTTTTGAAAGTGAAAATCATAGCACAAAACAGTGCTAGATAGTACTTTAAAGTCCTAATGTAGGAGGATTATAATAATTTTTCTCTGGCATCTGATGTTTGGGTAGATTATCTGGAGGTGCTGCTGTTTTTAAAATAATGAAAGTAGAGGGACTATATGGAGAAGGAAATGGTAACCCACTCCAGTGTTCTTGCCTGGAGAATCCCAGGGATGGGGGAGCCTGGTGGGCTGCCATCTCTGGGGTCACACAGAGTAAGACATGACTGAAGTGACTTAGCAGCAGCAGCAGAGGGACTATCACTGAATTCTTGACTTTTTGAAAGTGAAAATCATAGCACAAAACAGTGCTAGATAGTACTTTAAAGTCCTAATGTAGGAGGATTATAATAATTTTTCTCTGGCATCTGATGTTTGGGTAGATTATCTGGAGGTGCTGCTGTTTTTAAAATAATGAAATCTTATTGTGAGTGTCTTTAAAGATTTTGAAAAAATTTAAAATATTTGGGGAGAGGTTAAAGCGTCTGCCTCCGATGCGGGAGAACCAGGTTCGATCTCTGGGTTGGGAAGATCCTCTGGAGAAGGAAATGGCAATCCACTCCAGTATTCTTGCCTGGAGAATCCCATGGACTGAGAAGCCTCGTAGGTTACAGGCCACGGGGTCGCAAAGAGTCGGACACGACTGAGCGACTTCACCTTCACCTTCACCTATATGATAAATCAATATCATTCTTAAATTACTTATTTATCGATAAATCTGCTAATTGAATATGTCATAGTATTTATAATTGTGGAAGGAAAATCAGGTAATGTAAGGAGAGTCAGGTGGGTGGGCACTGCTCTAAGTCGCTACAGCACACTCTAAGGAGCAAGTGCTATACTGCTTATCTACTACATTAATCAGTTTACACTGGGGTCCTCTGAGTGTCTCTACATTTATAAAACATTCATGTAAGTCTACATAGAAAATAAACAGAATTCCAAATGCTGTTAATCTTTCCGTGTTCCCATTTGTGGCCTCTTTCCCCATGTATCTAGCTGTGAGTAACCAAAAGTTTAATGGTTCAGAGAGATTACAGGGAAGTGATGTTGCTCAGTCATGTTGGACTCTTTGCAACCCCCTGGACTGGAGCCTACCAGGCTCTTCCATCCATGGAAGTTTTCAGGCAAGAGTACTGGAGTGGGTTGTCATTTATTTCTCCAGGGGATCTTCCTGACCCAGGGATCAAACCTGGGTCTCCCGCATTGCAGGCAGATGCTTTAACATCTGAGCCACCAGGGAAGCCCAGATTATAGGGAAGGCACTTCACACAATATTTCTTTGGTTCTTTACCTGAAAATAGGTACTCATTCAATAACTGGCTTAACCAGAAAGCTAATATTTGAACTAATAATTTCTCATTTGTAAAGGTGTTTTTCAGTGTGATGTAGAATGTAGTGTGCTATTTAAACTTTTAGATTCCACGAAATTCCTACTCTTTTTGTTTGAATTGCACATGTGCTGTCTTGCGAGCTGCTCGTGGCTTTATAGTAAGTTGTAGTTGTTGTTTAGTCTCTAAGTCATGTCCAACTTTTTGCAACCCCATGGACGGTAGCCCACAGGGCTCCTCTGTCCATGGGATTTCCCAGGCAAGAATACTGGAGTGGATTGCCATTTCTTTCTCCAAGGCATCTTCCCTACCCAGGGATCAAACCCACATCTCCTGAATTGGCAGGCATGCTATTTACTGCTGAGCCACGAGGGAAGCCATTATAATAAGTAGAATCCTCTAAAAAAAGCAAGCAAACAAAGAAAAACACTATGCATTTCATTTGTCTCAGGAAAAATCCTACAGTCGTTGAATCTGTTTATTTTCTTTTTAAACTAGACCAAAGCATAACTGTCATAAATTCAACCGTTCACTGGACAACTTTAAGAGGCATAGACTTATTTCTTATGGTACACATAAAACGTATACAAACACACCCACATGTTATTTCTATTTATCTTGTTGAAACAATAAAACATCAACTCCCTGCAACCAAGGAAACTGATATAGCCTTGCTTGATAAATTTTCTTCAAGAGCGTACATTTCTGGAGATGGTCCATGTAGCGTGAGGACAGGATGGACTCCTCTGTCTCAGTGTGAGCTTCGGTAATGAAATCTGGACTGGGGAAATACATGTGTGTGTTGTCTGCATGCAGATGGCTACTGAAGTTGTACAAGTGAAAAAGGATATTCAGGGTTTGATGGAGAGGAGCAAAGAGACAGACCAGGCAGTATTTTTGAGTGAAAATAAAAGAAAGAAGGATACATAAATGCAATTGAAAAGGAATAGATATAGAAGAGAATGAGAAAAACATGAATTCCTTGGAAATGCTCAAAGGAGAAGAATTTCCCACAAGGAGATTAATATTGACAAAAAGCCCATTAGGATGAGGACTGGAAAGAATCCATTTGCCTTGGCAACAAGGAAGCTGTTACACTTTATCAATACATGAGTTGCAGGCAGAAGAGTGAATGATGTGTGAGTCAGAGAACACGGTGTAGTGTCTTCAATGCAGCTATGATATTAAAGGCTCAAATCTCTTTAAGCATCTCTTTAGAGCTATTTCCATAGAGTATGGGAGTCAAAGGAAGATTTTTTTTTTCTATGAGAGAAATGTAAACACATTTGAATGTGATATAAAGGAGCTTGATAATATAGTGGAAAGATGGGGATCATCAAAAGTGTGGAGTCTCTGTTAGGGCACAAGAGGAAAGGTTCAATGCCAGCATGATGCTTGGTTTGGAGGAGAGATGCTGTCTTCATTGTAATGCAAATAAAGGGATTCTTCAACCTGGGAAACACTGAGGGCTGGCCTATTTGATGACTTTTTGTTTGGTTACTTGGAAAGAAAAGTCCTCTGCTGAATGTGAGACTAAATGTTCTGGAGGTTTAGTTTCATGGAGAATGGTGTGCATCTGAAATAACTCTGCTCAGGGAAACACTGATTTTGGGAAAGCGAAGGAGACAGTGTTTACACGATGGACTCATTCTTTACAAATTTTACTTTTCTTTTTTTTTTTTCCAAGTAAAATCAAATCCTGGCTGTAGACCTGGAGAAGTCACAGTATTTTATTCTTTCAGTTTTATTTTTTTCTTTTTCTATGTAAGAACAGGGAAATGGAGGTTAGTATATTGATCAGAAAATAGTTAATGGGTGAGTCAAGTTGCTCTGAGTTATAAAGGAAGCTCAGAAATTAAGGAGTTGATGTGCAGAGAAAAGTAGACAGATCTGCAGATGGGAATCTCACTAATATTGAAACAAACAAATGCAAAAAACTAACAAACAAACAAAAAATAGATATAGAAGGAATTCCTGAGTAGGAATTGAAAGTATCAAAGGTTATATCTATCTTTCCACATTTTGAAAGATAGGTCTTAGAATATTTTTTGACCATGTTATAGAAACAAAGAATAGATTTCCTTCCATCTCTTTTACAAATAGTTTAATTTTGAAAGAAATTGAAAGGTAGAAGGAAGTGTGAAAGTGTCGGTCACTCAGTCGTGACTCTATGTTACTCCACAGACTGTAGCTTGTTAGGCTCCTCCGTCCATGGGATTTTTCCAGCCAGGAATGTTGAGTGAGTTGCCATTCCCTTCTCCGGGGATCTTCTCAATCCATGGATCAAACCTAGGTCTCCTGCACTGCAGATAGATTCTTTACCATCTAAGCCACCAGAAAATTACTTCTAGCTTTTAGTTTCTTTCAAAATGAGTCTCCTTTTCAAAGAGTTTTCAAACAAAGTGAAAGGTAGAAGTAAGTTTTAATTGAAACAACTTTAGAGAAAAGTGGAATTTCTGTAAAATTTAAGGGGGAAAAACATGATTGTCCTGTTTTCTTCTGTAGTTTTTCCCTTTGTGGTTGTAAGGTAACTAATATTGTCCTGAATTCCTGCCTTCCTGGACTGACAAAGACCTTGGTTGAAGACAATTACATTCTCTTTCAGGAGTCCATCCCTGAGCATAATGAGGTGTGAACACATTCCTCAGAAACCACAGACATGCCAAAAGGGCAATTTAACACCTCTTCAAAAGATAGATGAGATATGAATTATTCATAATGAGCTTGGGCCAGACTCTGTATGCACCGGCTGACTTCAAAACATGAACTGGTGTGATATGAACTCTTTTCCGTGGAACTTGTGTATTTTCTCCCCAGGCAGAGGTCACAATCTTTAACCTACTTAATACTTTTATTGCAGAGGTGCTGAGAACAACTCTCTATCCCTCTCTCTCAATTCCACTCTTCCGTTTACCATTTTGTCGAGGGTGTGTGTGTGTGTGTGTGTGTGTGTATGCCATGTACCTCACTTCTATATATCCTATACTGGAGTAGGAAGGTTAGTAAACATTTTCTGTCTTACCTTGCAGTTTTCAAATCTGCTTGATTAGAGCATGCTCCATGCTCTTGAGTCATGACTTCTATATATAAGATGATGTTAATAAGTTAAAACACAGCTACACACTTCCCTTAGCATGTCTGGGTTATGTCAGAGTTCAACCACAGGGTCACAGGAAAGGCAATCATGGTTTTGAGGCAGTTGATTATTCTAGTATCTCTAAGGATGATACATATTTTCATTGTATTGAGACAGTTGATGAAGAAGGAATCATAGCCCCAAGCTACCAGCCCTAAGTCAGTTTGTCAGAGACTTTCATGAGGCCTCCATGTTGCAATGCAAGTTAAGTTCCCAGAGTTGTTTTGCAAATAAAGATTGGTTTTAAATGACTGTGTAAAATAATTCATTTACTTCACTGATAGCTTTGTGAAGAGTCATTATTTATGAGTTAAATTCATCTCAGCTTTTTGCTCGTCATACACTCATCTTAGCCAATTATTTTTCGCTTGATAAATTTAAAAGTAAGCCAGAATAGATATTGGCAAAATATCAACACCACTAGAGGAACATTCAGAACATTTCTCTTATGGAGATCTGATTATTATATGAGAGTCTGAAATACACACTAAACAAAAGATTTTGTTTCAGTAGTACATAAAATTGAAGCTGTAGTTTCCTCTTTAAAGATTCTTATTATGTTCAGTGCGGCTACATTATGCAGAATCCATTTTCCAAAAATTCTCAAGTTTAAATTCTCATTAGTAGCGTGAATAGAAAATAGATGCAGAGAGAAGAAGGTATACAAGGAATAGCTTAGTGACATCGTGAAGTAGCTCTCCACCGAGAATTCGAGCCCTTGTTGATTGTCTTGAGTTTTTCAGCAAGGACAGCTTTTCAGTGAGCATTAATTCTCTCTCTCTTTTTTCTGTTTTACATGTAACAATCAATTTTGTCTTATCAAATTGTAATTCCATATGTAGCCTGAGGGAACTACTTTCTTGAAATTAATCTACTAACCAAAACTCTGTAATTGATTCTGTTTTTCTCATATTTAATCTGTGCATTTTTCTAAATTGTTTTAATTTAAAGACATCAATAATCTTAAGGAATGCTATCATTTAGCTAATAAATTGTACAGGGGAATATAAAATATGATCACTTAAATGTTCATATCAATTGCATAATGCTTCTAGATTTTTGAAAAAGAAATCTTTTATTGAGAAATACACTTCATAGAATTTAGAATGTAGAGTAATTATGCTAGAAGATTGCATTTTTATTGAAGCACATGCTGTTACTTCACTCATGTCCAACTCTGTGCAATCTTATGGACTGTAGCCTGCCAGGTTCCTCTGTCCATGGGATTCTCCAGGCGAGGATAGTGAAGTGGGTTGCCATGCCTACCTCCAAGAGATCTTCCCCATCTAGGGATTGAACCCACGTTGGTTTGTCTCCTAGAATAAGAGGTGGATTCTTTACCACCATTAGTGCCACCTGGGAAGCCCAATTTACAGATATCCAATTTTAAAATAAATTATTGTGATATTTTTCTTTCTTTTTTTGAGGTTATTTTATTTTATTATTTTTTAGTTCTATTTTAAATTTTTTTAAGTGTAAATTTATTTACTTTAATTGGAGGCTAATTACTTTACAATATTGTATTGGTTTGCCATACATCAACATGAATCCACCACGGGTATACACATGTTCTCCATCCTGAACCCCCCTCCTACTTCCCTCCCCATATCATCCCTCTGGGTCATCCCAGTGCACCAGCCCCAAGCATCCTGTATCCTGTATCGAACCTGGACTGGTGATTTGTTTCTTATATGATATTGTACATGTTTCAATGACATTCTCCCAAATCATCCCACCCTCTCCCTCTCTCACAGAGTCCAAAAGACTGTTCTATACATCTATGTCTCTTTTGCTGTCTTGCATACAGGGTTATTGTTACCATCTTTCTAAATTCCATATATATGTGTTAGTATACTGTATTGGTGTTTTTCTTTCTGGCTTACTTCACTCTGTATAATAGGCTCCAGTTTAATCCACCTAATTAGAACTGATTCAAATGTATTTTTTAATGGCTGAGTAATATTGCCGACTAAGGTCCGTCTAGTCAAGGCTATGTTTTTTCCTGTGGTCATGTATGGATGTGAGAGTTGGACTGTGAAGAAACCTGAGCACCGAAGAATTGATGCTTTTGAACTGTGGTGTTGGAGAAGACTCTTGAAAGTCCCTTGGACTGCAAGGAGATCCAGCCAGTCCATTCTGAAGGAGATCAGCCCTGGGATTTCTTTGGAAGGAATGATGCTAAAGCTGAAGCTCCAGTACTTTGGCCACCTCATGCGAAGAGTTGACTCATTGGAAAAGACTCTGATGCTGGGAGGGATTGGGGGCAGGAGGAGAAGGGGATGGCTGAGCATGACATGGCTGAATGGTATCACGGACTCAATAAACCTGAGTCTGAGTGAACTCCGGGAGTTGGTGATGGACAGAGAGGCCTGGTGTGCTGCGATTCATGGGGCTGCAAAGAGTCAGACACGACTGAGCGACTGAACTGAACTGAACTGAATACTCCATTGTGTATATGTACCACAGCTTTCTTATCCATTCGTCTGCTGATGGACATCTAAGTTGCTTCCATGTCCTGGCTATTATAAACAGTGCTGTGATGAACATTGGGTACACGTGTCTCTTTCAATTCTGGTTTCCTCAGTGTGTATGCCCAGCAGTGGGATTGCTGGATCATATGGCAGTTCTATTTCCAGTTTTTTAAGGAATCTCCACACTGTTCTCCATAGTGGCTGTACTAGTTTGCATTCCCACCAACAGTGTAGGAGGGTTTCCTTTTCTCCACACCCTCTCCAGCATTTATAGCTTGTAGACTTTTGGATCACAGCCATTCTGACTGGCATGAAATGATACCTTATTGTGGTTTTGATTTGCATTTCTCTGATAATGAGTGATGTTGAGCATCTTTTCAATATGATGTTTGTTAGCCATCTGTATGTCTTCTTTGGAGAAATGTCTATTTAGTTCTTTGGCCCATTTTTTTATTGGGTCATTTATTTTTCTTGAATTGAGCTGCAAAAATTGCTTGTATATTTTTGAGATTAGTTGTTTGTCAATTGCTTCATTTGCTATTATTTTCTCCCATTCTGAAGACTGATATTTTTCAATTATATTTGTTTTCTTTTTCAAATTATTTTAAAGATGTTATTTTACTTTTTTAAGTTTTCCTTGGCTTGGATTGTTTTTGACATCTTTTATGTTAACTCTTTAGCAAATAAAATTGCACTGATTTTTATTTAATTATGAAAGAAACTAAGGATAAATGCTCATTTCTGAGTAAAATGTTTCTTAGATTTCAAAAGTTATGTTCCTAAAGTATCCTTATTGTTATTTCAGATAAATTCATTTATACATTGATTTAAAAAATAACTTCCATATTCTACATGGGAGGTACTAACAGGGTCCTTGGATTAAAATGAGGAGCAAAAATAAAAATTTGCATTGCTATTCTAGTAGGGTATATAGCTATTAAACAGCTATACAAAAATGTAAAATTGAAATGTAGCAAGTAGTATTATTATTCTAATGAACCCACATGATTTTAATCTGAAGAGTGACTGGGGGTTGACAGGGGAAGCTTAGGCCATTGGAAAATTTCAGTTCAGTTCTGCTCAGTCACTCAGTTGTGTCCGATCTTTGCAATCCAATGGACTGCGGCATACCAGGCTTCCCTGTCCACCACCAACTCCCCAAGTTTACCCAAACTCATGTCCATTGAGTCCATGATGCCATCCAACCATCTCATCCTCTGTCGTCCCCTTCTACTCCTACCTTCAATCATTCCCAGTATCAAGTCTCTTCTAGTGAGCCAGCTCTTCGCATCTGGTCGCCAAAGTATTGGTGTTTCAGCCTCAGCATCAGTCCTTCCAAAGAACATTTAGGACTGATTTCCTTTAGGTTGGATTAGTTGGATCTCCTTGCAGTCCAAGGGACTCTCAAGAGTCTTCTCCAACACCACAGTTCAAAAGCATCAATTCTTCGGCCCTCAGCTTTCTTTATAGTCCAACACTCACATCCATACATGACTACTGGAAAAACCAAAACTTTGACTAGATGGACCTTTGTTGGCAAAGTAATGTCTCTACTTTTTAATATGCTATCTAGGTTGGTCATAACTTTTTTTCCAAAGAGCAAGCATCTTTTAATTACATGGCTGCAGTCACCATGTGTAGTGACTTTGGAGCCCCCCAAAATAAAGTCAGTCACTGTTTCCATTGTTTCCCCATCTCTTTGCCATGAAATGATGGGACCAGATACCATGATCTTCCTTTTCTGAATGTTGAGTTTTAAGCTAACTTTTTCACTCTCTTCTTTCACTTTCATCAAGATGCTTTTTAGTTCTTCGCTTTCTGCCATGAAGGTGGTGTCATCTGCATATCTGAGGTTATTGATATTTCTACTGGCAATCTTGATTCCAGCTTGTGTTTTATCCACCCCAGCGTTTCTCATGATGTACTCTGCATATAAGTTAAATAAGCAGGGTGACAATATACAGCCTTGATGTACTCCATTCCCGATTTGGAACCTGTCTGTTGCTCCATGTCCAGTTTTAACTGTTGCTTTTTGACCTGCATACAGATTTCTCAGGAGGCAGATCAGGTGGTCTGGTATTCCCATGTCTTGAAGAATGTTCCACATTTTTTTGTGATCCGCACGTCAAAGGCTTTGGTGTAGTCAATAAAGCAGAAATAGATGTTTTTCTGGAATTTTCCCACTTTTTCAATAATCCACCAGATGTTGGCAATTTGATCTCTGGTTCCTCTGCCTTTTCTAAATCCAGCTTGAACAACTGTAAGTTAATGGTTCATGTACTGTTGAAGCCTAGCTTGGAGAATTTTGAGCATTACTTTGCTAGCGTGTGAGATGAGTGCAATTGTGCATTCTTTGGCATCGCCTTTCTTTGGGATTGGAATGAAAATTGACCTTTTCCAGTCCTGTTTTCCAAATTTACTGGCATATTGAGTAGCCTCATCTTTTAGGATTTGAAATAGCTCAACTGGTATTCCGTCAACTTCTCTAGCTTTGTTATGACACATTTCTTTAAGGGAGGCAGAAATGCCCTACCATGTAGGCACATAGGTGGGCTGTAGCAAGGAAGACCGGTTTCAGCCAGGGGGAGGAGGACCCATGGGAGCTTGCAGATCAGAGTCTTTACTATGTCCTCCTGGGAAGAGAGGAGAGAACCCAGTATTGTCTAACTTGGGTAATGCCAGCAGGCTTTGGGCTGTAAGGGTGACCCCTTCTGAGACCTGGCCCTGCATTGATTTCAGTTCAGTTCAGTCACTCAGTTGTATCCGACTCTGCAACCCCATGAATCATAGCACGCCAGGCCTGCTTGTCCATCACCAACTCCCAGAGTTCACTCAGACTCACGTCCATTGAGTCCGTGATGCCATCCAGCCATCTCATCCTTGTTCGTCCCCTTCTCCTCCTGCCCACAATCGCTCCCAGCATCAGGGTCTTTTCCAATGAGTCAACTCTTTGCATGAGGTGGCCAAAGTACTGGAGCTTCAGCTTTAGCATCATTCCTTCCAAAGAAATCCCAGGGTTGATCTCCTTTAGAATGGACTGGTTGGATCTCCTTGCAGTCCAAGGGACTCTCAAGAGTCTTCTCCAACACCACAGTTCAAAAGCATCAATTCTTCGGCACTGTGTTGATTTAGGGCAGGCAAAATACGACTTGAAATTTGACAGTTCCATACAAAACTGTGGTTGATGTGTGGATTAGGGAATGATTGGTATGCATGTGGAAGATGTTTTCCTATTCTCCAAAGCTGTTTATTATATTGAGGGATTATTGAAACCTGGGTGGAGGAGCCTGTTCTCAGACAGCCAGGCCCCTGAAGATGTCAAAACATCATAAAACACTGTTAAAAACCAAGACTGATGTGCATTAATGGCCTGGCATTTAGCCTAGGTGAAGTGATTAGGGGAAGGATTTTCTGAGTGCTATTTTGGGCTGAAGTTTAAATGATAAATATATCTTGAATATGTTTTACTATATGAAGAAAGACATGAAAATATTTTAGTTCAGGAAATGCTTCTACTTTTGATGTTATATCTAAAAAAACCTTGTCTGTTCTGAAAATAGAATATGTTTACTATTCTATGTAAACTTCTATATTTTCTCATAAAAGTTTTGTAATTTTAACTTTTATATTTAATTTTCAGAAATACTTTGACTTAATACTCGTATATGATTTGAGGAAGAGTTCTATGTTTTTGTACTCGAGGATATGACTCTCCAGTTGTCCCAACACATTTTGTTAAAATGACTAATTCTTACCCAACAAAATGCTTCAGCATCCATGTTGAACATTAATACATGAGTCAGTTTGAAGGTACCATCACTCTCTCAACAAAATTAAAAATTGTAATCAATGAACATGGAATTCTTCTCATTTATTTAATTCCTTAGTTTCTTTTAAAAATATTTTGTAACCTTAGGAGTATACATTTCACAATTTTTCATTAGCTTAATTTCAAATTATGTTGCCATTTTCAGGCTATTATAAATGGATTTTTTTTCTTTAATTTTATAGTTGAATTGTTCATTCCTCAAGTATAGAAATTTAATTGATTTTTATGTATTGATCTTGTATCCTGTATCTCCCTAAATTCACTTTTTATTTATAATCCTTTTTAGTTTCTTAAGATTTTCTACATACATCTTCATGTATTCCGCAAATACAGATCATTTTCTTCTTTTACAAACTAGACTTTCATTTACTTTTCTTGTCAAACTGCCTTGGCCAGAACGTCTAGTATAATATCAAATATATGTGGCGAAACTAGGCATCCATTTTCTTTTCCTTATCTCAAGGGAAAGAGTCTAGTTTTTCCCCAGTGTGTGTGATGTTAGCTGTTTTTTCCTTTGTTTTGTAGATGCTACTTAGAAAGTTGAGGAACTTACCTTTTATTCCTAATTTTTTGTTTTGTTTTGTCACAAAGTGTGTTGAATTTTGTCAGATCTTTGTTTTTCATTTTGTCTGTTGAGATGGTCATGTGATTTTTGTCCTTTATCCATTGATATCGAGTACTGCATGATTTGACTTTTGGCTGCTAAACCAACTGGTATGGATTGAATCAACTAGCACCTGTCGGGAGATAATGGTTGGGTCCAACAATAAAGGCAGAGCAGTCAGAAGCTCACAGAGAAATGGGAAAGAGTCAAAGCCAGAGGACAGCTATCCTTCAATTTTATGTTAAAAAGTATATGAGAGTCAATGCACTTTGATCTTATTTTCAAAAGACGTGAGTTACTGTCAAGTGTATATATGAGGTTGCTTTATTATAATTTGGTATGTAAAATTTATCAAGCAAGTTATTTTTGAGAGTTTAATCATAAAAATGTTAGTTTCATCAGATGCTCTCTATTGAGATAATCATGTAATTTATTAATTCATTAACATTTTCAGTTTCGTTGACAGATCTCCCAATATTAAATTATTTGTGTTTCTTGAGTATATTAGCTCAAACATCTATTTTGTCATTCTCTGTCAGATGAAAATATTCCAAGTATGGTATTTTAAATTTAAATTTTAGAAGTGAAATGGAACTATCATTTTTGACCTTCAATTTAAAAATCAGTGTGATACTCCTAAAGAAATAAGATAAATACACAATCAATTGTGACTTTTTTTGTAATAGATTATATATCTCAGAGGTTAAATTTTCTTAGTATATTTAAAAGTGTTAACCCTTAAGACATGTTTGTGTGATCTGTAGAAATAAACGGAGAAGGCAATGGCACCCCACTCCAGTACTCTTGCCTGGAAAATCCCATGGACAGAGGAGCCTGGGAGGCTGCAGTCCATGGGGTCGCTAAGAGTCGGGCACGACTGAGCTACTTTACTTTCACTTTTCACTTTCATGCATTGGAGAAGGAAATGGCAACCCACTCCAGTGTTCTTGCCTGGAGAATCCCAGGGACGGGGGAGCCTGGTGGGCTGCCGTCTATGGGGTCGCACAGAGTCGGACATGACTGAAGCAACCTAGAAGCAGCAGCAGTAGAAATAAAGATCTTTGATATTTTGCCTTGGGATGTGATCTATTAAAATATATATCAAAATTATAGATGTGTATTGATTGCATTATTTCTGGTATGTATTTTTCTGTAATTCTTTTAACTTTTAAAGTTTTATATTCTGTATATTTCTTCATTCCCCATGTTTTTCTTGAGTAGTCTCTCCAGATATTTTTTAATTTCAATTAACACACTTTTATAAATCTTATAACCTTATCTATGGTTTTATTATTTTTGATCATAACAGTGTCGCCTATTTCATTGCTTTTCTTCCTCCATATTTATTATATATTTGTTTCCTTCTTTGAATTATTTAGTTTCTATTCTAGTTTTTGTGTTCATGGTGTGCACATTCATTTTTCTTAATTTTTTTTTTTTACAAATGTATTTAAAGTTATAAATTTCCTTGTAAAGGCTGTTTTAGTATCAGGTTGCTTTTTTCCATTTTACTGTATCCCAGTTTTATGAATTTTTAATGGCTTCTTTGTTTAATCCAATGATTATATAGTAGTATGTTGATGCTGCTGCTGCTAAGTCGCTTCAGTCGTGTCCGACCCTGTGCGACCCCATAGACAGAAGCCCACCAGGCTCCCCCGTCCCTGGGATTCTCCAGGCAAGAACACTGGAGTGGGTTGCCATTTCCTTCTCCAAGGCATAAAAGTGAAAAATGAAAGGGAAGTCGCTTAGTCGTGTCCGACTCTTAGCGACCCCATGGACACAGCGTACCAGGCTCCTCCTTCCATGGGATTTTCCAGGCAAGAGTACTGGAGTGGGGTGCCATTGCCTTCTCCGATGGTAGTATGTAACTTACTTTCTATACATATGCTTTTAAAGCTCTGCTTGATTACTGATTTCGATAGTGAAAGAAAGTATTTAGAATGAAGACTCTTTAGAATTAGACTTTCTTTCATCCCCTACATCATTATAGTTTTCAATGTTCTATGTTTGTTAGAAAAATAATGTTATTCACCATTTGTGTGCTCAGCTGCTCAATTGTTTCCAACTCTTTGCGACTCCATGAACTGTAGCCCTCCAGGCTCCTCTGTCCATGAGATTTCCAAAGCCAGAAAACTGGAGTGGGTGCCGTCTCCCACTCCAGGGGCTCTTCCCAACTCAGGGATCGAACTGCATCTCGTGTGCCTCCTGCATTGTCAGGCAGATCCTTTACCACTAGTGCCACCTGGGAAGCCCGTT
The DNA here is from genome assembly GCA_006408695.1 of Aepyceros melampus. Taxonomy (NCBI): domain Eukaryota; kingdom Metazoa; phylum Chordata; class Mammalia; order Artiodactyla; family Bovidae; genus Aepyceros; species Aepyceros melampus. Next base: position 146,996 of record SJXQ01008716.1, read on the forward strand.
CATGATGTATTAGATGCTGTGTTTGTGGCTATATCACTCACATATGTGTACATACGTGCCTAAATGCATCCTTGTATGTAGGGGTTTCCCTGGTGGCTCAGATGGCAAACAATCTGCCTGCAGTGCAGGAGACCCTGGCGCAATCCCTGGATCAGGAAGATGCCCAGGAGAAGGAAGTGGCAACCCACTTCAGGGTTCTTGCTTGGGAAATCCCATGGACAGAGGAGCCCGGTGGGCTGCAGTCCATGGGGTCTCGAGAGCTGGACACGACTGAGCAACTAAACCACCATCACCGTGTCTGCGTGCATTCACGAGTACATGCTTGTGTAATATATGTGTAAAATATGCAGTTCCAATTTTATTCAAATTCTGTATGAGGGTTTTTTTTTTTTTTGTCTTTTAAAAATCTGATTGATTTGTCTGTTTCCTAGAGAATATTTTAAAAGCCTTTGACTCTCCCTGACAGCTAATCCTGATGACATGTCTGTCCTGGAAACCAAGGGCCCTCCAGCCCAGAGCTCCCTTCCAGCTCCTGGCTGGTCTGAAGAGTCAGTGTCTCCATAGTGAGCTCTGTGGTCCCTGCAGAGATGAGAAGGGAGAGGCCAGCTCTTTCTGCTTCTTCTCTCCTTGCTGGGAAACAAAAGTCAAGTTTTCGAACTACATTTTGTAAAAAAAAAATCCTGCTTCTTGTGCTTTCCTCGGTTCAACATCACGGCCAAGCATTTTATAAACAACTCTCCCATGTGGATCCTCGGGTTTTATTTCTGCTGGATGAAAAGGCCTCTTTAAGTGCTACTTTAGCATAAACATCATGTGAATAGGTTTTCTGAGTCCTTGCTTGTCTAACAATACGTTTACACTCCCTCAAAGCAAAGTCAACTCTTAAACACACAGGGAGTTATTTACAACCTCTTCTTGTTTTTCTTCCATCATCACAAAGAAGGACTTCTGTAAGACCTATTTTTGTTATTTACTGTTATGTGTCGTTACAGAGAAATCTGAAACCATCTGCCTTTGTGTCTTCAGCAGGTAGTGTTTTGGCTTTTGATTTTGCATTTTAGGGTCGCTTCTCAATCAAATCGAAGTCAGGTATCTGTTTTCTTCCCCCTTTCTTACTTTCTATATATCCCTTTAGTGATTTGAAAATATTATAGGACTCATAATTTTTTTCTTCACAATTTTAAGACTGCGGTGTGTCCCTGACCTCAATGGCAGGCTGTGCTATTCCTTGAATTTTCCTGAATTGGGCAAAGCTAACTGGTGACTTGATGTGTGTGGATCCTGAGACCAAGCCTCCCCTCCTGGCGTGGGTGTCAGCAGCTGCAGTGTGGAGTTTTATCTGTTTGCTCTGAGAATTTCTGCTGTTGTGGATCCTTTCCTCCTGCTTCTGTCATCTGCCCTTGTATGTTGAGACTTCCAACATCGCTCTGCCTTTACACACGTGGGAGAAACAGCCATGGAGATGCTTCACACAGTTCAAAACCAAGGAAATGTGCAGAGGAGGGTAAGCACTAAACTTTCCTTTAGTGTGGCTTCTGGGTGTTTATGGGTGGAGACACATGCTCTCAAGTGGGGAGATGGAATGTTTCATCTTGTTTATTGAGTGTGACTTCTCATTCATGAGTTATACTTGCGGATTCCTTCCTTCCTGCCTATTGCTGTCACTTGAAGGGAAAATATTCCCTGCATATCCTTGCAATAGTTTGCCCATATTTGTGTTCATCCCTTTTCTGTTCTATTTGGAATTAAATGTGCATTTCCATGGATATTGGGAAAGCACTAGAATTTTTGACCCTGAGATCGGTTCAGTTCAGTTCAGTCATTCTGTTGGATCTGACTCTTTGCAACCCCATGAACCACAGCACGCCAGGCCTCCCTATCCATCACCAACTGCTGGAGTCTACCCAAACCCATGTCCATTGAGTTAGATGCCATCTAACCATCTCATCCTCTGTCTTCCCCTTCTCTTCCTGCCTTCAATCTTTCCCAGCATCAGGGTTTTTCCAAATAAGTCAGCTCTTCACATCAGGTGGCCAAAGTATTGGAGTTTCAGCTTCAACATCAGTCCTTCCAATGAACACCCAGGACTGATCTGATTTAGAGTGGACTGGTTGGATCTCCTTGCAATCCAAGGGACTCTCAAGAGTCTTCTCCAACACCATAGTTCAAAAGCATCAATTCTTTGGCATTCAGCTTTCTTTATAGTCCAACTCACACATTCACTAGAAGAGTATTAATTTAAATCATAAAATTGTATGCATCATTTAGGTAGAAATCACACCCAATCTCACATCTTTCTCTTGCGAACAGGCATTTTTGGATAAATTTATGCAGAACAGTGGGCTTTGCTGGTGGCTCAGATAGTAAAGAATCTGCTTGCAACTCAGGAGACCCAGGTTCAATCCCTGAGTAAGGAAGATCCCTTGGAGAAGAAATGGCAGTCCACTCCAGTATTCTTGCCTGAGGAATCTCATGGACAGAGGAGCCCGGCAGGCTATAGTCTGTGACGTCACAAACAGTCAGACACAACTGAGTCATTAACATGCAGAACAGTGTTTCTAGAAGCAACTGGATAGTGTGAAGTCTAGCACATTCTTGGATCTCAGTTTTTTTTAAGGGTAGAACTTGTCAATGCCAGAGAAAATTAGAGTGGCCTTAATGACACAAAAGCTGGGGACACATAGGAAACGGAATAAATTTGTTCCGAATAAGGAATGGAGGCAACCCTCCTCCGAAAGATGTCAACTGCTGCTGCTGCTGCTGAGTCGCTTCAGTCGTGTCCAACTCTGTGAGACCCCATAGATGGCAGCCCACCAGGCTCCCCTGTCCCTGGGACAAGTGATGGCAAACCACAAGTTGTTGGGGCTGCTGCAGCTCCTCCAAAAGGCAGTGAGACACGGCAGCGCCCTGAAACCGCTTCTCCCACCCCGCCCAGCCTCTCTGGATGTCCGCTCCGGTGCCTGGTTTGATGTTTTCCAAATGATGCTATGTTCTGAATATGAGATGAGATATTGAAGACACGTTGTTTGAAAACCCAGACTGGGACATAAATAAAGGCCAGAAATCTCAGCATGGGGGTCCATTTTTTTTTTTTTGCATGAAATAGCAATTTTTATCTAATCACCACATTCTATTATTGATTTCTTTTAACCAGCAGGAAGAGGAGGATACATTTTTACTTCATTGCTGCTAGATATTTATTTATTCTCTCTCAGCTGATGCTCTAACTGGACAGAAATATCCAGGTTGTAATTTTAAGAAATTCTTGCAGGGAAATAAGACTCTCTGTTTCAGCATATGAGAAGGGACCCTCCATGCTCTGGGAGGAAGAACACATTTGATTCCAGAGTCGATTTTAGTAAATGTATTAAAAACCTGGGTCCAGACCACTGGGAACAGGCTGAATCTACTTTGCTAAGTCACTTCAGTCGTGTCCGACTCTGTGCAACCCCATGGAGGCAGCCAACCAGGCTCCTCCATCCCTGGGATTTTCCAGGCCAGAGTACTGGAGTGGGGTGCCATTGCCTTCTCCAGAATCTACTTTAGGAAACCCCATAAAAACCTCATGGATCTGAGTTTATGCTGTTTCAGGTGTCACTGCTACATGTCCAAATGTTTAGGATAAAAACCAAGTTGAGGTTAGAGTGAAGTAGGATTCAGGATGGTGTTTGGCATTTTACTGTCAGGGAAAGCACATGCCTGTATCTTTCAGTTCAGTTCCGTATCTTTAGTCAGTTTTTAAATAAGAATCCATTTCAAATCTCCTTCCTATCTTTTCCTTAGGTCATATTTCACAAAAGTTTTATTTAAAATCAGAATCTCAGCTGAGATTAACTTTTGACAAATATTTAACTTTTTGAACCAGGATGAACAGTGTTTTTTATTATTATTATTACTGTAGCTCCAAGACACTGATAATATGTGGATGAATATTGCCACAGGTTTTGGGGGTCTCACAGTGTGTCACAAGAAAAGAAATAAGAGGAATAGGATTTTTCCCCTTTTAAAACATGTTTTTTATTTCAGCTACTGCTAGAGAAATCTTGATATTATCATATTATTTATGGCTATTTCACTTTTTTAAAAAATGGCATTGGCAAGACTGTAATTAGATTGAAAATATGAACTGTATCTCCTGGCTACCAGAATGCATAGGAATTAAGATCATTTTATGTGTGCATGCATTTAAAGTAACCGATTCACATGTATTTCTGCCAGGTGATTGAGAGTGTCTTTTAGCCAATTTAGTATTGTCTGTCCTTTTGCTATTACTATTTCTCTTAAGCAATTTTTATATTCCTACCCATCATTTTAGTTCCTGCATAAAATCCATAGCAAATCACATCACCTTTATTTTATAAATAAGGCTATAGTGAGATCAAGAGGAAATTTGAGCCGATGATCTGTAACATTAGTTCTAATTTCATACTCTGAGTCTACTTTGTGTATCTTGTTTCTCAGTTTTAAAATAAGACATGTAGTTAGGTGTGCATGTGTCTTTTAGAACAGAGTTTTAAAAATCTGATATATAACCACATTATGAATGGGTATCATGCTTCTAAAATATGAAAAAAATGACAAATATATCAAAAGGAGCTCCTCTCCTGCTTCCACGAAAGGCTCTGGTAGTACGTATATCCAGTAAGCATTAGCAATCTCTTGTGGATAAATGGCTTAGCTAAAGTTCCTGACAAATGTCTCCTACAAGTCGAAGTGGAAAATGAAATGAAAAGTGAAAGTGTCACTGATGAGTAATCAGGAGCTACATCCTTCAAGCAGACACATCTCCAAATAGCTTTTTGAGGTCATCATTCTGGGGCTTGATTTCTTCCCTGTAAAATCAGGGAGGTGAATTGAGAGCTTCTGAGGCTCCTGTTCCTTCTCAATCTGCATTTCTGCATGCATGCATGCTGTCACTAAGCTGTGTCTGACTCTCTGTAACCCCAATGGACTGTAGTCCACCAGGCTCCTCTGTCCTTGGGATTTCCTAGGCAAGAATACTGGAATGGGTTGCCATTTCCTTCTTCAGGGATCTTCCCAACCCAGGGATAGAACCTATGTCTCCTGCATTGCAGGCAGATTCTTTCACTGCTGAGCCACTTGGGAAGTCCCTGTATTTCTGAGATTCTATTTAATATTCACTGGTTACAAAGTTATTCAGCTATGGAGAATGAACAGCTACCTACCAATGTCATCGAAGTTCTACTCTAGAACCAAGTGCAAGAGAAATTTATTTTATGAAAAAATTTATTCTAACCTGATGGAAGTTAGAGCAAATGAAGTGGAAAATATCAGCCTAAATGCCAAAGTCAGATTGAAATAAAGTGAAAAGCGTAGATTTTACTCTACTGGGTATATCAGCTCGGCTTGCTTTCTTTATTACATTTGTAGTCGTGCTATTTGACATTAGTGATAGGAAGTCAACTTAAAGCAGTCTTACTTCAGCTAAGTATCAGATTCTTGTTAGAGGAAACGGTCCAGAACTCAGGTAGAAAAGGAATGGAGAAAGCAGTGGTGGTCATTTCTGCAAAGAAGAGCTGTATATTCCTAATGTGCATTTACGTAAGTGGACTGCAACTCTGAATAGAGAGTAAGTGTAACTACCACCTAAATAGCTAATGTAACAGCAGACAGAGAACCTGCATCAGACTTTGCCGTTCCACACAGGGAGTCTTGTGAACCAAGGTGGGCGGTGGTGACTCCAGCTAGGAGACTGTTATGGTGGTCCCAGCAGTGAGAGACGACAGGACGCTGAACTGAGACCTTGACAATGAAGATAACGGGAGCTAACGCTTATCAACAGCGGATCATGTGTTAGGCTGTCTTCCATGTAGCGTCACCTGTGTATTAGCTAATTTCTTGCAAAACTCTGATGTAAAATGACATACTGTGTCTGATTCCAGAATCCGCATCCTTAGCTATTATCTTCCTCTGCCTCCTTTTGTACCCAAGTTCTTAAGAAAGGACAGATTTGATGAATCATCAGGTGCTGAGAACAAAAAGCCTTGGGGGACACGGTGTGTCTTGTAGAGACACAGTGAGAAAAGTATGAGGTCTCTCCTTTGAAAATCTCAGACTACCTATATGTGTGTGTGTATGTACATATATGTATAGATACTGCTGCTGCTATATTGCTTCAGTCGTGTCCAACTCTGTGCGACCCCATAGATGGCAGCCCACCAGGCTCCTCCATACCTGTGATTCTCCAGGCAAGAACACTAGAGTGGATTGTCATTTTCTTCCCCAATGCATGAAAGTGAAAAGTGAGAGTGAAGTTGCTCAGTCGTGTCCAACTCTTCACAACCCCATGGACTGCAGCCTACCAGGCTCCTCTGTCCACGGGATTTTCCAGGCAAGAGTACTGGAGTGGGGTGCCATTGCCTTCTCCCATATATGAAGTGAAAGTCTCTCAGTTGTGTCCGACTCTTTGTGACCTCATGGACTATAGCCCAACAGGGTCCTTTGCCCGTGGAATCCTCTAGGCAAGAATACTGGAGTGGACTGCCATTCCCTTCTCCAGGGGATCTTTCTAGACCAGTAATTGAACCTGGGTATCCTGCATTGCAGGCAGATTCTTTACCATCTGAGATACCAGGGAAGCCTATATATATGTATGTAAAAATATGCATGCGTATACATATACTCTAATATATACATATATATCCATATATGCTAATTATGGATATTTTTACCTTAGCAATCTCAGTGTGATTTTGCAAGCAACTCAAGTCTACTTTAGCAATTCTTGTGAAGTGTCCATAAATACTGAAATTGAGTATCTGAGATATAAGGTGAATCACCTAAATTTAAACAGGTTCAGGCCACTCTTTTTTAGTCACAAAACCATGTTTCTTCCATGGCATTCTAGATTAAAGGGGATTGAAGAATAAGAGGGGTGAGCTAGCACTAGACATGTTGATTTATTTTGCAAATAACAGTGCATCAGACTCTCCTGAATTTTCTTTGTTTTGTAAGATCATGCTTTCCAGCCATGTGAATCTTACTCTGATTTATGTTATGATACTTATGGCTTAATTGATTTTCATGAACTTTAATTTTATTTGCTAATCACTGGATTTCAAAGATGGACTTTTAAAAACTGTCTTTGAATGCCCTGGAAATACTGAGAGTATAACCTGTTATATGATTATTGTGAAAATAGATTTATCTTCCTGCTTTTGAAAGTAAGTTGAACTCCCCAGAGTTCTTCATGCAAATATGGAATTTAGGATTAGAAGTTTGATTGATTCTCTTTGTTTGCCTCTAGGAAGAATAAAATGGAATAAAATCAATCAATCTGTTAGACTTTTATGACTGTCTCAAAATGTCCTGTCATGTAGTTAAGTAGGAAAAAAACATCTGAGAGAGGGGAAAAAAAAAACAACAACAACAAAGAAATGGAGAAATGCATTAAAATTGTTTTATGTATGAAAAAGAACAATTTAAGTCAGTCATCCTAGATAAGTATGCTTTTAGTGCTTAAAACATACTCAGCAGCCTTGGGCTAGCTCAATAATTTAAGCAGACTTTATTTTTGATTTATGTCTTTCTCTTCTGATAATGCAGCGGTAGCCCATATCTTTGGGTCTATACTAATTAGTTAGATATAGAAGTTGAGGCCCAGGTCCTTAGGTCTTTCCATTTTTCTCCTAAATAAATATGGGGCCTCAGGTCCCTTGGTACCTCAGTTGAATTCACTCCTTGAAGAAATAAAGAGCATATATTCAGATTTGAAAAGGGCGTGGAGACAAAGCCATGTGGGCCACTGATGGCATCTCTGGGTAGATTTCCTTAGTGCATGGACTTAGGCAAGATACACCATACAGGTAGCATTGGAGGGAGGAGAGAGTGGATTCCAGTAACTAATCTTTACATTTAAGGATGACTCTGGTCAGTTTAGTATAACACAAATATTCAATAGCTTTATACAGTTTTCAGTTAGCAAATGAAGCAACTTTGAAAGGAAGCATCAGTATGGTAGGCAGGGAGAGCTAGATTAGGGCAAGCTGGTGAAATGCACATGAAGTGTCAGTGAGACCTGATGGTACAGAGTGGAGAGGAACACGCTTTGTGTTTTACCATCTTGTTAGTTTTTCACTAGAATCTAACCGACTGCCTTGGTTTACAGTTCACTTCTGGTGGGAATTGTGTGTGACGGAGGAAGGGGGTTTTGTGTCTCCCTATTTTTCTCTGCCTCAATCACACCATAAAGTTTACTTAATTGGCTCTCTTAGGCATATTGCTGGATTTCCCTGGTGGCTCAGCAGTAAGGAATCTGTCTGCAAGTCAGGAGCTGCAGGAGACGCGGGTTTGATCCCTGGGTCAGGAAGATCCCCTGGAGGAGGGCATGGGAGTCCACTCCCGGATTCTTGCCTGGAGAATCCCATGAACAAAGGAGCTTGGCGGGCCATAGTCCATAGGGTTGCACAGAGTCGGACACGACTGAAGCGACTTAGCATGCATACAACTGGCATATTTCTGTTTTTCCTGATTTGCTAAAAGGAGGGAATATGAACCATAATGCTGAAGTGGAGTTACATGCTAACCTTGTACCTACTTCTCAGCTATCTTAAACTCTTTCTTTACATTGTGTGTTTACCAGACTAGGAACACAGAGTTAAGATCATATTTTATTCCCCATATGCAGAGCACTAACATGGCAAAGAGTCTGGTTTTATATGCAATGTCAAGAGAATAGTCAGTCATTTTCTATTCATTCAAAATCATCTTCCCCATGGTACATTGACTATACTGGATAAATTAAAATCAGAAAATGTATCACTAATATTTTTGCGTCTTATTTTTTATTTATCCAAATCATTTGTATTTCCCAAGGGTTATACTGATGGGAATCAGAGTTTTACTGTGTCATAATATAGGCTTTAAAAACTTAAAAAAATAAGCTGTCTTTAACACAGCCAGAAGCATAATGCTTTCCATATAGTAGTTGATCAACAAAATCATGGTGAACGGATAAACACTAGATACAGCCTTGATTTTTAACAATGTGTAATTGGAAGAAATGAGGACAAGACTGTTATAGGAATATTTTTCTAATCAGCCATTTGCAAAACTGTGTTCATGGTAATTACTCAAAGATTTTGCAGTGTTACATTTGTCCTCTTGGAGTTGGTGTTGGACAGGGAGGCCTGGCGTGCTGCAATTCATGGGGTCGAAAAGAGTCGGACATGACTGAGCGACTGAACTAACTAACTAAAAGGGATGCTGGAACGCAGTATTCTGGTGCTTCTGATAAGACACTATTCCCTAGGTTCTCCTGTCTAGCCGTGTGTCACAATACCTTACCTAGTAGACAGTTGGTAGGTGGATGGAATGTCAGATGGGAATGGGGAAAGTCACAGTGGGGTGAATTTGATACTTAAACTCTTCTGATTTCTCTCTCGCTCTTTTCTTTTGCAGATACACAGAGGTCCATGCGCTTCTCGCACATGTGAGTAAGCAGCTTTATTTTCTACTCTGTCTCAGGTGTCCCCGTCCAGCAGCCTTGCTCACTGATGCCGCAGGCTGTCTCTCGATACCAGGGGTCTCTCCATGCACCGTTCCTCAGTGGACACGGGAACACAGAGAGACTAACGCTAGTGCCTCATCCAGGATGGAAGTATATGGAGTTCATAACTGTCCAGCTAAATCTGAGCCAGAAGCCCTAGGATTTTATTTGCATCTTCAGTTGTAGGCTCAGATGCCAGGTGTGTGCAGAGCAGGATTATGGCCTATGTGGTTGTAAAACTTCATATTTCTGTTTATTATTAGTATCCATTATGTTGATATAGGAAACTGATTCTTTGAGGTGTATAAATGAAAGCTCCTAGACCTCTAAGTGCATGTGTTTTGAAGAATAGTCACATGAGACTGGAATTCAGAAGCAAGTTCAAGACTGAAGACATAAGGATGGTTGTCTGGGTTCAGTTCAGTTCAGTTCAGTCACTCAGTCGTGTCTGACTCTTTGCGACCCCATGAATTGCAGACACAGGGCTAATTGTGTTTACCTTGTAAGTGAGCAAAAGGGGAGAAGAGTCTCAGACATGAGATTTGGGTGATGAGTCTCAATAATAGACCAAGAAGAGGAGGAAAATGAAGAAGAGAGAGAGAATTGTGTACTGTACAGAAGAGTATTGTGTCCTATAGGCCAAAGAGAAAGTGCTTCCAAAAGCAGGGAGTAATCAACTGTGTGAAGGACACTGAGAAGTTCCCAAGAAGAGGTCTGGAGATTGTTTATTAGCTTTGGCAAAGTGGAGACTGTGTGAGACCTGGGCAGCGGCAGGTGATGCATGAAAGCTGAATAAGTGTAAATTCAAGAGAGGAGAGGGGTCGGGGGTGCAGGGAAATTGAGACCGCGGACACTGATCGTGAGAGCAGAGACGTGGAGTGGTGGGGGGAGCAAGAGGTAGAGTTTAAAAGACAACTTTTCCTATTAAAATATGTGTTTAAGACAGAGGATAAGGCTGCATGTTGGTTTGCTGAGGGCAGTGACCTACTGAAGAGAGAGGAATGCTGATGTGGGAGAGCAGGTGAGAAAATTGCCAACTTGAATTACTTGAGTGTTTGAGGAGGAGTCTGATCTGGTGCATAAATAAAACTACTGATATAACTTATAGGCCAGTATCCTTGATGTTAGAGGATTATGATGAGTTGAATCGGGAAGTATCCCCAAGAGATCAAATCCACCTCTGTTATTTACAGTGATTATTTATAGGACTGGGTGGATAAACCCTCTAAAAGTGATTACATACCCTACTATTGAGTTATTTTTCCTCTTAAATGATTCGGGATTCTTAACATGAATTGAATATTCCACACATCATGCAGAGAGTTGACTGATGGAGTATTTTTCTTTTCAAGTCCTCTTTGCAAGAATCTTAGCCATTATTTTATCCTCACAGACACAAGAGATTTTCTCATTGTAGGATGTGGATCAGGGAAGTCAGGAGTAGGAGCTACACAGTGACTTGAACAAGAAAGTTTTAATAGAATTATTAATCACTTACAGGGGGTCAGATAGTAAGATGACGCAGACATAGCATATAAATGCCCTGAGACTGGGAGAGAATACCACACCCAAGGATATGGCTTGGGTTGCCATGACCCAGAGGGTTGCCCTCCAATGCTAGAATCCAGCTCTGTGTGGGAAAGGTGGGTTTGCAGTCTGCTGGAGAGGGTTGGGGGAAGGTTACTAGGTGGCCTTTGGCTTGTGCAGACACATGGGTCCGAGCTGGCAGATGGTAAGCCTTCTGCTGGAGCCCAGGTGGGCTGACACTGGTAGGGCTGCCAGAGGGCTGGAGGGGCAGGGAACTCTACCAGGGAACCGGCAGGCCACATCTGGAGGGACGGAAGCTGTGGGGCAGGTCCTGCAGGCGGGAGACTGCCAGGGTTCCCAGCGTGCAGGCGGGCTGGGGTCTGCAGGCAGATATCCAGAGACAGGAGCACTTACATCATCATAGAGAATCCAGAGCTCCAGCCTGGAGTGGAGAGCTGGGCGGTGAGTGTCCTGGGTGTGCTGTGGACAGGAGAAGCCTCCAGGCAGGCACAGGGTTGTGCCCCTGCCTTGTGGGCTAACTGCGGGCAAAGTAGGGTATTTGCCTCATCCGGAGCTACTGTCACCAGGGCGACCCCATAGCAGGGACTGGAGCGGAGGCCATCAGTCACCTGACAGCTCGCGTGGCCACACTGTTTAGTTTCATTTCACATATTGTTGAACCTTTTAAAATATTCTTGGTATGGATTATAGATTATGAGACTGATCTTGAACATTTTCTGGTTAAATAAGTACTTTAGAACAATTTTACCATATTTTTAAAGCAATGGGGCATGGCAAAAGGATAATATTTTACCTTTAGAATCAGACACTTGGAATCACAGCCTACCATATGATGCAAACTTGAATTATTTATGAAAAGAAGTTTTAATAACTGTAGCATCTTAGGAAACTTCTCTAAGAAAGGAATTTTCCCATAATATTTTCATTGCATGTGAATTCACCCAATTTAACCAACTTCCATGTGTAAAGAAATACTATAAACCCCCTCTTCAAGAAGAGAATATATGACATATGTGTTATCTATTCCACAAAGATAAATCATTCTCATGATAAAGAGACCACACACACTGATACATGACCTGGTATATTCCATGTCAGACCATCTTCTATTAAAAATCTACAGTAGTCAAACATCTGCTTAGTACATTTGGCTGTAACTTTTGGATAATCTTCCTGAGACACTGCCATTGTTATGGAACATACCAGTATTTCTTTACTAATCTTCTTGCATGTTGTGTGTTAGCCACTTAGTCGTGTCTGACTCTTTGGCACCCCATGGGCTGTAGTCAGCCAGACTCCCCTGTCGATGGGATTCTCCATGCAGGAATACTGGAGTGGGTTGCCATTTCCTCCTCCACATGATCTTTCCAGTTCAGGGATCAAACCCATGTCTCCTGGATTGCAGGCAGATTCTCTACTATCTAATGCACTGGAGAAGTCCCTGGTGGCTCAGACTGTTTCTTAGGTAATGCTTTTTAGTGAAACTTGGACACTAAGTGAAGGCTACTCTAATCTGCTAGCGTTACATCCTAATAGGTAAGGGCAGAAAGAGCCAGCTGACTGAAACCTTGTGTCTGGCTCTACGTGGATAAGTTACAGGAAAGGAGGAAAAGCAACCTCACTGGATCACTCTGTAATCATGGGCTTCCCTGGTGGCTCAGAGGGAAAGAACCCATCTGCTCTTGCAGGAGACACAGCTTCAATCCCTGGGTTGAAAGATCCCTGGGAGAAGCAAATGGCAACCTACTCCAATGTCTTGCCTGGAGAATCCAATGAACAGAGGAGCCTGTCCTGTCTGGAGGAGGGCTAGAGTCTCAAGTCGGACACGACGGACAGAACAACAGCAAAATCATGCTAATGGCATACTGCATAGCAAACATGCTAACAGCAGTTACTGGCAGAAGAGTCTAACTAGGACACTTTTTAGCAAGATTTTATATGACCTTTCTAGGGTTGATTGTGGGAAGCAAACCTGAAATTCATGGCTCTGTGGAGCATGAGTTCATGGAAAATTCCAGAGTATAAAATGGGGCACATGAAAGGGTATTTCCAGATTGAAATAATTTTGCTTTCTTTATTACAGACCATATTCATCACTTAGACATATTGAATGTTAAATCTGACCAAGAGTATATCTTGTGTGGAACAGATGATGTGCTGTAGATGCTTTGTTGATTTAAGAAAGGTACTGATGGTTGGTGTTATTTAACTAAATGCTATCAAAGTAATTCTGAAGTGATTATAAAAATAACATGAGCTTTAGAAGCCAGTCCAGTTCCAAAGTGAAGGCTGTGTATGGTTACAAATGGTATGGATAAGTAGCACTCAAGTGACATTATGAAGTAATTTATTTCAAGGTATAAAAATAAAATCTAGATTCATCTGGTAACAATGAACATGTTTTCAGTAGAGCTCATTATCACATCCGCCTTGCTTTCCTTCACATTCAGTGTTTCTTCTGAGAAAATCTGAATGTTTACAGAGCTCTCAGAGAAATAGGCAATCTATACCTCAAGATTTTTGTCTTTTATAAAGTTACCTACTGGGATTAGGTAAAGAAAAGGCATGCCCAAATGCCCACCTCAGTTCCCATGGCTTCAGTATATAAACCAATACTCTCATTGGTCCATTGAGGTCATCTTTCAAGTGACAACTTGTGGGACTTAAAACTATCAATGCCTAGAAATGTCATTGACTTTGGTTTATGTTTAAAAATATAGCTCTTTCAAAGGTAAGGAATTCGTTTGTTTGAGTATCCATTTCCAAATTTTATTTACTATACCTGTTTACTTTTCCCTCTAACTTCTAGGCAAATCCTGTTGTAAAAAGAACACTGAGCTATAAAACATGACCAATCCTTTTTATCAAACCCCCAGACATGTCACAATTAAGAACTTAAACTAAACATCTGCAGCAGACTTTCTGAACTAAAGTATCAGCTACTAGCTGTAATATCTTGGCTAAAGGCCTCTGTTTATTTGAGTTTCTTTGTTTTAAATTAAGATCTTAATTAAAATAAAATTATCAAAAATTTAAAATTCTTTTGTTCATTATTTGTATCCATTAGTTTAATTTTTAAAATGTAATTTAAAATTTTTAAAAATTTCATAAAAGTCACAATTAAGTTAAGGTTGTATAAAGTTCCCAAGATTAATCTCTGTGTAAACTGAGCTAGAATGACTTAAGAGGATAGATAATAGTAAAGTGGGACATAAATAGGACCACCTATTTTGTTCCTACATACATTACATTTAGGTAAATTTACAGTCAATAACAGCATCTTTTCAAATGCTGTTATTTATTATTATATTATTATAGCAATTATTTTTGATAAACCCCCAAATATGTATTGTTTCACTTGTATTCTAAAAGTCTTATTTTAATCATTTCCTCTTCATGTTGATACAGGACATGAACTTCTGATACACTGCATTTGTTTTCTCATTTCCATGTTTGCTTTGTTCATTGCTGTCTGCAGCTGATCACCAAGGGTTTTCACCAGCTTAAATGGGACTGTATAAAATCTGTGGTACATTTATGTTGGTCCTGACCCCAGCATTGCATTCTCAGTTCAGGTCTTCCATATGTGACGTTCTGATTAGCTTAGGAATTCTTTGGAGAGCTGTTCCGTGTTCTTACCTGAAGAAACTTGGTGGTCAATCTCACTGAGTCCACGTTTTTGGCTCTTAGCGTCACAGTAACTTTTTTTTTTTTTTGTCTAAGAGTTGAGTATTATCTGAGACAAAAGTCAGAGATATTTTGCAAGACAGGGGTGAAATCTAGGTATTTGTATAATTTGAACTCAAAATAATAGTCATCTTATCCACTCACATATTTAGTTTTTTCAAGCGATAAAATTTATTCAGTTTCTATTAAATATTAAAATGTATTTATATAATGAAGAAGAGGGAAAGGAACGTGTTGTAAGCAGAGGTAGCCATTAATCAGATAATTGCAACATTAAAAATGCAAAACTACAACTGTGCTAATTGATAGGAAGAGACAATATCTTAACTGAGAAGTGTATAATGTAGGTAATAGTAGATTTGACCTAATATAGGAGTTAAGTAAAACTTCTTAAAGATGCTAAGTTAAGTTAGTTAAGTCAAGTCACTTCAGTCGTGTCCGACTCTGTGCGACCCCATAGACGGCAGCCCACCAGGCTCCGCCGTCCCTGGGATTCTCCAGGCAAGAACACTGGAGTGGGTTGCCATTTCCTTCTCCAGTGCATGAGAGTGAAAAGTGAAAGGGAAGTCGCTCAGTCGTGTCCGACTCTTAGCGACCCCATGGACTGCAGCCCACCAGGCTCCTCCATCCATGGGATTTTCCAGGCAAGAGTACTGGAGTGGGGGGCCATTGCCTTCTCCACTTAAAGATGCTATGATTGAGTTAAGATTTGTACCAGGGAGAGAGAACGAGTCATTCAGATGCCGAGGTTGAAGGCAGTGGAACTGTTCTGTGGGTTGAGCAGATGTCGTGAGAAGACATGGAAGGGAAGATGGACACACCAGTACTGACAAGAATGTAAACGGCATTATCTGTTGTGGCATAAATTGATTTAGGGATATGAATCATATGACAGAGCTGTGTTGTATGATTGGACAATACAAGAAAGAAATTTTGGTGTTTTCTGCTAATGTGTTTGTAGCAGAGATGAATTGAACATGTAAACTTTGAGGGGCTGTACTAGGTATAACATGAGACACCTTGAGACATTTAAGTGGGGGAATGAAGAAGGCGATAACTGTGTGGATCAGGAGCTCAGGGAAGAGGCTGTGCTTCTAGATGATGGCTAGGGCCTTATTTGATTTGCTTTTCTACACCTAAAATGCTGTCTGTTTTTAAGAAGCACTCAGTATATAATTCATGAGTTAAGAGATGAATAGTTCATATTTTTTCATCTAGGTGATAATTCTAGTCAGGAGTACTAATGGGTTTGCCAGGAGAGAGACTGTAGCCTGCAATGAGGATGTGGGCTTGGGCAGAGCCTTGAAGGGCTTGGTTACAGAGTAACTGAGAGATGAGAGTAAACTTTGGATTGACGGAGAAGGAGTGGCTGGAGAGGGAGGTGCTCAATGGAGGTGATCACTCTAAAAATTCACACGGAAGGCAAACTGTATGTTGTCCATCTTCATAAAAGATGGCAAACATAGAAACAAGACTGGTTGGGTTGAAAATTGAGTGGGAATGTGGAAATGAGGAAAGTTTAGTGGAGAGGAAGCAAGGCTGTAAAGGGGGGAAGGTGGAAAGATGGTTGGTGGAGAGAAAAGTGAGGTCAAGAGAGAACTGGTTCTAAAAAAAACAACTGGAGACACTTGAGCTGATTCAAAATCTCATGAGAAGAATAGAAATGATAGAAGTTGAAAATGCAAGGAAAAATGGACTCTTGATAGTGTCATGTTCCAGATAAAGTAGGATAGAAACCTACTTACATAGAGTTATGTTCTTTCATGAAAATTGTGAGACTTTAGCAGGGTGAAGACAGCATTTATGAAACTGTGTTTGCAATTTTGCTTTTAATTTTTATTTTATATTGGACTATAGTTGATTTATAATACTGTGTTAGTTTCAGGTGTACAGAAAGGTGACTCAGTTATACATATACATGTATCTTTTCCTTTTCAGATTCTTTTCCCCCTTAAGTTACTACAGAATACTGAGTATTCCCTGTGCTATGCAATAAGTCCTTGCTGATTATCTATTTTATATATAATAGTGTGTGTATGCTAATTCCAAACTCCTAATTTATCTCTCCCCTACTACCTTTCCCCTTTGGTAACCATAAGTTCATTTTCTAAGACTGTGTGTCTGTTTTGTAAATGATTTCATTTGTATCATTTTCCATTTTTAAAATTAATTTATTTTAATTGGAGGCTAATTACTTTACAATATTATATTGGTTTTGCCATACATCAACATGAATCCACCACAGGTATACACGTGTTCCCCATCCTGAACCCCTCTCCCTCCTCCCTCCCCATACCATCCCTCTAGGTCATCCCAGTGCACCAGCCCCAAGCATCCTATATCCTGCATCGAACCTAGACTGGCGATTCGGTTCTTATATGATATTATACATGTTTCAATGCCATTCTCCCAAATCATCCCACCCTCTCCCCCTCCCAGGGAGTCAATCTAATCACACTAGGACCACAGCCTAACTCAAAGAAACCAAGCCATGCTCTGTGGGCCACCCAAGACAGGCGGGTCATGGTGGAGAGGTCTGACAGCATGTGGTCCACTGGAGAAGGGAATGGCAAACCACTTCAGTACTCTTGCCTTGAGAACCCCATGAAGGTATGAAAAGGCAAAATGATAGGATACCAAAAGAGAAACTCCCCAGGTCATTAGGTGCCCAATATGCTACTGGAGATCAGTGGAGAAATAACTCCAGAAAGAATGAAGGGGTGGAGCCAAAGCAAAAACAATACCCAGCTGTGGATGTGACTGGTGATTGAAGCAAGGTCTGATGCCATAAAGAGCAATATTGCATAGGAACCTGGAATGTTAAGTCCATGAATCAAGTCAAATTGGAAGTAGTCAAACGGGAGATGGCAAGAGTGAATGTCAAAATTCTAGGAATCCGTGAACTAAAACGGACTGGAATGGGGGAATTTAACTCAGATGACCATTATATCTACTACTGCAGTCAGGAATCCCTTAGAAGAAATGGAGTAGCCATCATGGTCAACAAAAGAGTCCAAAATACAGTACTTGGATGCAGTCTCAAAAACAACAGAATGACCTCTGTTTCCAAGGCAAACCATTCAATATCAAGGTAATGCAAGTCTATGCCCCAACCAGTAATGCTGAAGAAGCTGAAGTTGAACGGTTCTATGAAGACCTACAAGACTTTTTAGAAC
>SJXQ01008718.1:0-57577 GCA_006408695.1 Aepyceros melampus
ATGGAATTCCCTTCCCCCCTCTCTTCCTTCCTTCCTCCCTATCATCCAGCAATTACACCTCTAGGTTTTTACCCAAGAGAAATGAAAACATGTCTACAAAAAAGACTTGAATATCAATAGTCAAAGCAACTTTATTTTTAATAGCTAAAAATCTAGAAACAGCCCAAATGTCCATCAACAGAAGAGTGGATAAACTGTAGTACATCCATACAATGGAAAGAAGTATTGAAAGTGTTAGTCATTCAGTCATATCCAATGCTTTGTGACCCCATGTACTGTAGCCCACCAGGCTCCTCTGTCCATGGAATTCTCCAGGCATGAATACTGGAGTGGGTTGCCATTTTCTCCTCCAGGGGATCTTCCCAAGCCAGGGATTGAACTCAGGTCTCCTGGGTCTCAGGGATTGAACCCAGGTCTCTCATGTCTTCTGATTCTTGTGCCACTTGCAGGATCTTAGTTCCCTGACCAGGGATTGAACCCATGCCCCCTGCTGTGGAGGTATGGAGCTCTAACCACTGGACTGCCAGGGAAGTCCCTGAGGTTTGTTATTTTAAACATCAGTTGCTGTTTCTTTGTCTAATATATGTTTTAATCAAAGATCCTAGAGGCTTAGGATAAATCATATTCTGATTTCTAAATGTTATATTAGTGGCCCTGTTGTGGCCACTAGCAGATTCTTTACTGTCTGAGTCACCAGAGTGATTTCATACAATGGAATACTACTCACCAATAGAAGGGAAATACAAACTGATACATGCAATGAAATGAATGAATTATGAAAACATGCTGAGTGCAAGAAGCCAAATTTTAATCAAAGATCCTAGAGGCTTAGGATAAATCATATTCTGATTTCTAAATGTTATGTTAGTGGCCCTGTTATGGCCATGTTTTCACAGAAGAAAGGAGATGGAATGAAGCAGAATTGGAGAGTCCAGTTCTCTAGGAACCACCCCTTGACACTCTCTGGCCACACTAGAGTTAAGTGGTCCTGCCAGACTGCTGGAATGGCTACCCTATGCAGCTGGCTGGTTTCCAGTTTTTTGGCTGCAGCCACCCCTTGCTGCAGACCATGTTTAGTTCATCTCTATGTCTGGTATTTCTCTGACTCTACTCCTGGATTTATTCCAAGTGGGTATCTTTCTTGTTCTTAATGAGTTCCAGGGAAGAAGATTCCGCAGCCTCCTCTGACAGCTTATATCATAGAGCTTTATAACACTGTCAAGAACTGCCTATTTCTACTACAACTCATTTCATCCTTTTATGAATTAGTGAAAATAGAGATGAGGCACCACTGCCTTCTTTCATGGTAGCCCTTATGTTCTGTGCTCTTGTAAAGGCAATTCAGTGCATTCGCTCTCAGACATGTCTGGTTCTCTCATGTCTTCTGCATTGACAGGTTGGTTCTTTACCACTAGTGATAACTGGGAAGCCCGATGTTACCTATGAAAGATTATTCATAGTAGATTTCCTTTAAGATTGACTGGTTTGATCTTCTTGCTGTCCAAGGGACTCTCAAGAGTCTTCAGCACCACAATTAAAAAACATCAATACTTCAGCGCTCAGCCTTCTTTATGGTCCAACTCTCACATCCCTACATGACTACTGGAAAAATCATAGCTTTGACTAGATGGATCTTTGTCAGCAAAGTGGTGTCTCTGTTTTTTAATATTCTGTCTTGGTTTGTCATGGCTTTCCTTCCACGGGACAAGTGTCTTAATTTCATGGCTGCAGTCACCATCTGCAGTGATTTTGGAGCCCAAGAAAATAAAATCTGTCAGTGCTTCCACTTTTCCCCCTTCTATTTGCCATGAAGTGATAGGACTGGATGCCATGATTTTAGTCTTTTTCCTCCAATTTTATTAAGATATAATTGAGAACAGCACTGTAAAACTTTAAGATGCAGAGCATAATGATATGATTTTCATATATCATAAAATGATTATCACAATAAGTTTAGTGAACATTCATCATCTCATGTAGATACAAAATTAAAGAAATACAGAAAGACCTTTTTTCTTGTTATGAGAACTCTTAAGCTTTACTCTCTTAACAACTTTCATATATAACATAAGTGTTAATTATATTTATCATGTTGTACATTATATCTCCAGTGCTTATTTATCTATTTTTTCTTAAAAAAGTTTTAATTGTAGGACAATTACAATATTGTGATGATTTGTGCCATACATCAACGTGAAATGGCCATAGGTATACTATGTCCCTTTCCTCTTATACTCCCCTCTCACTTCCCACACCTTCCCACCCCTCTGCTACTGCTAAGTCACTTCAGTCGTGTCTGATTCTGTGTGACCCCATAGACGGCAGCCCACTAGGCTCTGCTGTCCCTGGGATTCTCCAGGCAAGAACACTGGAGTGGGTTGCCATTTCCTTCTCCAGTGCATGAAAGTGAAAAGTGAAAGTGAAGTCGCTCAGTCGTGTCCAACCCTCAGCGACCCCATGGACTGCAGCCTTCCAGGCTCCTTTGTCCATGGGATTTTGTCACAAAGCACAAGCTTTGGGTTCTCTGCATCATACATCAAATTCTCACTGTCTATCTATTTCACATATGGTAATATTGTGTAAAGACCTAAACGAAAGACCAGAAACTATAAAAATACATCAACGTGAAATGGCCATAGGTATACTATGTCCCTTTCCTCTTATACTCCCCTCTCACTTCCCACACCTTCCCACCCCTCTGCTACTGCTAAGTCACTTCAGTCGTGTCTGATTCTGTGTGACCCCATAGACGGCAGCCCACTAGGCTCTGCTGTCCCTGGGATTCTCCAGGCAAGAACACTGGAGTGGGTTGCCATTTCCTTCTCCAGTGCATGAAAGTGAAAAGTGAAAGTGAAGTCGCTCAGTCGTGTCCAACCCTCAGCGACCCCATGGACTGCAGCCTTCCAGGCTCCTTTGTCCATGGGATTTTGTCACAAAGCACAAGCTTTGGGTTCTCTGCATCATACATCAAATTCTCACTGTCTATCTATTTCACATATGGTAATATTGTGTAAGACCTAAACGAAAGACCAGAAACTATAAAACTCTTAGAAGAAAACATAGGCAGGACACTCTCTGACGTAGATTGCAGCAAGATCCTCTAAGACCTGCCTCCTAGAATAAAGGAAATAAAAACAAAAGTAAACAAATAGGACCTAATTAAACTTAAAAGCTTTTGCACAGTGAAGGAAACTATAAGCAAGGTGCAAAGACAACCCTCAGAATGGGAGAAAATAACAGCAAATGAAGCAACTGACAAAGAATTAATCTTCAAAATATACAAGCAGCTCATGCAGCTCAATACCAGAAAAACAAACAACCCAGTCAAACAGTGGACAGAAGACCTAAACAGACATTTCTCCCATGATCTTATTTTTTTAATGCTAAGTTTCAAGCCAGTTTTTTCACTCTCTTCTTTCACTGTGAGTAGAATTTTACTGAAGTATAGTTGATTTACAATGTTGTGTTAGTTTATGCTGGACAGAAAAGTGATTCAGTTATACATATATACACATTCTTTTCATATTCTTTTCCATTATGGCTTATCACAGGATATTGAATATAGTTTTCTGTGCTATACAGTAGGACCTCATTGTTTATTCTCTGTATAAAAGCTTACATCTGCTAACCTCAACCTCCCAATCCTTCCCTTCCCCACCCCTCCTATCCCTTGGCAATCACAGTCTATTCTGAATAGACAACATTTCTGTCCAGAGGAAATATTTTAAATTTTTGTTGAATATGTTGGAAGTAAGAAAGAAGTGGGGTCTAAAAGCATTTTCTATAAGGTTTCTTTCAGAATATAAAGTTTCTTGTAGCCTCAAGTCTTGTTACTCAAATTGCGGTCCAGCAAGATGAACACCACCTGGGAACTTGTTAGAAATGCAGAATCATGGGTCCCATGGAGACTTACTGAATCAGAATCTGCATTTTAACAAGATCCGCAGGTGTTTGGCATGCACATTACAGTCTGAGAGCAATAGCCTGAAGGTTAGCAGGATGACTTCATGACACTTTAATTTGCCCTCTAATCATCTGTAAGTGAGATGGTGACAGCATATTTAATATTGTATTATGTTGAATATTCTCTATATAGATTAATCATAGATGTACACATAATCTTAAAAATTGAAGGTAAGTCCATTTTAGTATGATTTCTGCCCTTACTTTTAATATTACCTTTCACAGCTCTTTATAAAATCCTATGATACATTTCTTTTCAATAATATTTCAGTGGTAATTTGTCATTGAAATGGTTAATGTTTGCACATTCCAAGAAGACACATCTGGTTAGTATACTTTTAAAAAAATTCTTGGAATTTTAAAAGTATGGGTACAATGATAATTTCCAGTTTTTAAGTGAAACTCAGTAGTAAGGTAAGGAAAACTATTTAGTATTTAGTGTATTATTTGTTTAGTATGCCAAGTAGGTACATTATACTACTTAGTTAAAAGCTGTTCATTTTCAAAGGATTGTTGTGTCCTTGTTAAATTGCTAAATCACGTTTTCAATTTTACAGGACTGCTCTTTCATTCATGTAGAAATTAAGAGAAAATGACAGACTGGTTTCATAAATGTTAGGTACATTAATTTGAGCAATATTCAATAACTATATATTGTATATATTTTGGAGGAGAGACCATATAGTAAACTTTGAAATCATTTTTGAGATATCAATCATATATACGTGTTTTGTAAAATCCAAATAATTCTTTTCTTGCCTTCCTATAGCAATATTATGCCTTTCGAATATCCATTTGGATGATAAAAAGGTTTTCTTGATTTTACTATATTGCTGGGATTTTATTTCGCAATTCAACTGCAAAATCTCTCAAGAATGATCATTATTAATCATTGTGTAGGCAGAACTCATTAGCCAAAGCAGCGGCTGTGTGCCATGTTGTTGTTTAGTTGCTAAATTGTATCCAACTCTTTTGCTGCCCTGTGGATGCCTGCCAGGTTCCTCTGTCCATGAGGTTTCCCAGGCAGGAGTACTGGAGTGGGCTGCCATTTCCTTCTTCAGGGGAATCTTCCCGACTCAGGAGGTGCAGTGGTAAGAATCTGCCTGCCAGTGCAGGAGATGTGGCTTGGACCCCTGGGTTGGGAAGATCCCCTGGAATAGGAGGTGGCAGTCCACTCCAGTATTCTTGCCTGGATAGTTCCCTGAACAGAGAAGACTGGTGGGCAAGTTATAATCCATGGGATCCCAAAGAGTTGCACACGACTGAGTGACAGAGTACACACGCCGGCTGTGATTCATGGGGTCGCAAAAAGTCGGACACGTCTGAATGACTGAACTGAACTGAACTAATGCATACTACAACCTCTCCAATCTTTCAAGTCCCAGGAGCTACATCACCTCCTCTGTGAAGACTCTCCTAATATCATCAGCTTGAAATAATCTATTGCCTTGAATTTGTGTATCATTTAGTCCTATTTATGTACTTCTTATTTTCATCATTTTATTATGGTTATTTGTATACAGGCCTATCCCTTTTTCTAGTCTGTAATTTTTATTCATACGTATATCTCCCAAAATGTCTTGAATTTAGTAATTAAACAAACATTTGGACAATAGACACTTGACAGGTACTGGAAGGCCTCTTCTCTTCCATGTTCAAAATGGACCCTCATTTTTCATTTCCAAAATTGAACTGAATCAAAGCATCAGTTCTCATCTCTTTATTTCTTTACACTGAGTTTTGTGCACCCCACCTCAACTTTGTAAGATCTCCCACAAGGGAACCTCAATGAAAATGAGTTTATAAGATCTTTTTGACCTTGACTGACAATTTCAGGAAACGTAGAGATCAGTGGAGAATGGGATGCAAAAATAGGAAAAGGAAACCAAAAAAGAAAGGGAATATTTGGTTATGATGACAGGGCAACATATTGAAGAGCAGCTCTGCCCAGGTTTTTATGGATCTACTGGCTTAACCTAGAATCTGACTTCATTGTTAGAGTATACATGCTTCTCAGGAATATCTCAGTTATTGGATTTTAAATAAAATCGAAGTCTCTCTTTGATTTTAAAATCTATTGTCAGGACAAAAAGGCAATTTTAGAAGGAAAAAAATACCTTTAATTCTCATACCTAAATATGACTCTTTTGGGGACTTCCCTGGTGGTCCACTGGTTAAGACTCTGGGCTCCCCATGCAGGGGACAAGGGTTCGCACTCTGGTTAGGGAACCAGGATCCTGCATACTGCACGGGTACAGACAGACAGATAAACAAACACTCATCTGCTTGAAAAATGACTCTTTTCATCTTTTATGTTCTGTTCCACTATTTGTATATACAGAATTTTGTATTCAGTTTTTTATATTATAGTATATATGTATAATATGTAAGAATGTTTATATATCTTAGTGTCATTACATGATCTTTGTAATTATTACCTTTATAGTTACATACTATTCCACTGAATAATGATTTATATAGCATCCTTTCTTTAAATTTTTCTCAGTAGTTGTGCTTCTAAGTTATTTCAGTATTTGCTAGTATCAGTTCAGTTCAGTCGCTCAGTCATGTCCAACTTTTTGCAACCCCATGAACCGCAGCATGCCAGGCCTCCCTGTCCATCACCAACTCCCAGAGTTTACCCAAACTCATGTTGGTGATGCCATCCAACCATCTCATTCTCTGTCATCCCGTTCTCCTCCTACCCTCAATCCTTCCCAGCATCAGGGTCTTTTCAAATGAGTCAGCTCTTCGCATCAGGTGGCCAAAGTATTGGAGTTTCAGCTTCAACATCAGTTCTTCCAATGAACACCTAGGACTGATCTCCTTTAGGATGGACAGGTTGGATCTCCTTGCAGTCCAAGGGACTCTCAAGAGTCTTTTCCAACACCACAGTTCAAAAGGATCAAATCTTCGGCGCTCAGCTTTCTTTATAGTCCAACTCTCACATCCATACATGACCACTGGAAAATCCATAGCCTTGACTAGATGGACCTTTGTTGGCAAACTAACATCTCTGCTTTTTAATATGCTATCTAGGTTGGTTATAACTTTTCTTCCAAGGAGTAAGCATCTTTTAATTTCATGGCTGCAATCACCATCTGCAGTGATTTTGGAGCCCCCCAAAATAAAGTCTGACACTGTTTCTACTGTTTCCCCATCTATTTCCCATGAACTGACGGGACCAGATGCCATGATCCTCGTTTTCTGAATGTTGAGTTTTAAGCCAACTTTTTCACTCTCCTCTTTCACTTTCATCAAGAGGCTCTTTAGTTCTTCTTCACTTTCTGCCATAAGGGTGGTGTCATCTGCATATCTGAGGTTATTGATATTTCTCCCGGCAATCTTGATTCCAGCTTGTGTTTCTTCCAGTCCAGCGTTTCTCATGATGTCCTCTGCATAGAAGTTAAATAAGCAGGGTGACAATATACAGCCTTGACGTACTCAGCTCTTTAGTTCTTCTTCACTTTCTGCCATAAGGGTGGTGTCATCTGCATATCTGAGGTTATTGATATTTCTCCCGGCAATCTTGATTCCAGCTTGTGTTTCTTCCAGTCCAGCGTTTCTCATGATGTCCTCTGCATAGAAGTTAAATAAGCAGGGTGACAATATACAGCCTTGACGTACTCCTTTTCCTATTTTGAACCAGTCTGTTGTTCCATGTCCAGTTCTAACTGTTGCTTCCTGACCTGCATACAGATTTCTCAAGAGGCAGGTCAGGTGGTCTGGTATTCCCATTTCTTTCAGAATTTTCCACAGTTTATTGTGATCCACACAGTCAAAGGTTTTGGCATAGTCAATAAAGCAGAAATAGATGTTTTTCTGGAACTCTCTTGCTTTTTCCATGATCCAGCAGATGTTGGCAATTTGATTTTTGGTTCCTCTGCCTTTTCTAAAACAAGCTTGAACATCTGGAAGTTCACGGTTCACGTGTTGCTGAAGCCTGGCTTGGAGAATTTTGAGCATTACTTTACTAGCGTGTGAGATGAGTGCAATTGTGTGGTAATTTGAGTATTCTTTGGCATTGCCTTTCTTTGGGATTGGAATGAAAACTGACCTTTTCCAGCCCTGTGGCACTGCTGAGTTTTCCAAATTTGCTTGATAGGTCTTTACAAATTATTTTCTGCAGTAGATCTCCTAAGGAACTACTTGATATGGGTGGAACTGATTCTACCACCACCTCCAACTGTGAACCCTCATTACTCTTAACCACTCTGGGCAATCCATTCTCTGCCATAGCATTTGGCTGAGGCAACCCAGGCCTAACCTACTTACCCTCTGGTATTCCACTGGTCACAGACATCAGTTCGGTGGTGGCCCAGTCAGTATGAAGCTCAGGACTTCTTTCCATGCTTATAAAATGCAGTAGACTCTCTTTCCCAAGATCCCAAGAGGAATCATATAGCCTCATTCCTTTGGCAGACATTTTGCAGCAGTGACAAGTGGCAACCTGAGGATGAAGCCAACACAAAGACGCAGGCAGAGGTGAAGGGATTACAAAGAAACAGAGCTAGTCCATAATTAAACTGTGCCTTGGAACCTCCTTACCCCTGAACTCTTAGTTATATGATTCAATAAACTCCCTTTAAGGGAATCTGAATTGGGCATTCTGTTACAAGCAGAAGCATACTGACATACTTTTAAAAGAGAGGTCTATCAACTTATATTGCTACTAATTGAGCTGAAACTTCATTGAGCATTTTAAACTGCTAATTTGTCTTAATCCCTTTTTATTTGAATATTTTTCCCATGTTTGCTTCCTACTTTTATTTTTTCATGTGAATTGATTGTTTATGTCCCTTATTCATTTATATACTCATTCACTTGTTCATTCATTCATTCAGCACATTTTGCCTGACTACTATTATAAGCCTAGTCCTAATGCCATTTTTATAAATTCAGACACATTCTTTATCTAGAAGAGCCATTAAGCCTTTGCTTATCATGTTTGATGGAATTTTTCTGTGGTAGAATCTTACTCTTAGTCTTTTGTTCATTCATTTAGCAAATATTTATTGAGCTCTAATATATGTCAGGTTTGATTTCAGGCCCCAGGTGTATTAGTTCCGTTCAGTCGCTCAGTCGTGTCCGACTCTTTGCGACCCCATGAATCGCAGCACGCCAGGCTTCCCTGTCCATCACCAACTCTCGGAGTTCACTCAGACTCACATCCATTGAGTCCGTGATGCCATCCAGCCATCTCATCCTCGGTCGTCCCTTTCTCCTCCTGCCCCCAATCCCTCCCAGCATCAGGGTCTTTTCCAATGAGTCAACTCTTCGCATGAGGTGGCCAAAGTACTGGAGCTTCAGTTTTAGCATCATTCCTTCCAAAGAAATCCCAGGGTTGATCTCCTTCAGAATGGACTGGTTGGATCTCCTTGCAGTCCAAGGGACTCTCAAGAATCTTCTCCAACACCACAGTTCAAAAGCATCAATTCTTCGGCNATTATTAGTACAGTATCTAAATAGAATAACCCATATAAAGTATATAAATACAGAGACAAGTACATGGTTAATCTCCTAAAGAATGGTAGCTATTATTATTATCAACTCTGTTTTTAACTCACAAGCATTTCACACATTAATTATTGAATTTTGCACTCCCATTTCTGTAGTGATTTATTGACTTCAATACTGATTTTGTAAATAGCCCCTCCTCCAATTCTAATTTTCTGAACTTGGGGTTACAGCATAAACTTTTTACTTTCAGCTTCTCAGAACTTCAGAGAAAACTAGTATTATCAAGAAATAACACATCACTCTGTGACACTAACTCAGCTCTTTGTACCTAACTCAAAAAAGTCAATTAAAAAAAAAAAGAAATGACACATCAAAAGTTCTTAAGATCAGCAAATAAACAGTATGCACACTAAAGTCACACCTTGGACCGTATCAGAAATCCATGGTTCTACAAAGAAAATAACAAGTCTTAAGCACACTCAACATTATGTAGCAGATTATTTTTAAGAATAAAAAACAAATCGAAAACTAAATGGAAAATATAAATAGCAACAAAAACATTTAAAATTTTATTCATGCTCTTTTATTCAGAAATAGCATCTGTTTTCTCAAATAACATAGGACAAATAGTTACCAGGAAAAGAAAGGGAATGGTTTTTAAGGGTCAGAAGGCCACTGTGGCTGGTTTATGTGCTTCTTTCACATGGAAGGCAACAAAGGATCACACGGTGAGGATCAGGGAAGAGGCAGAGAGCTGAAGATAAGAACGGGGAGCCTGGAGGAGAAATAAAGATAAAAGCGCACAGACTCCCGCGCCCCAAAAACGCATGCATTTCGGCCTCCTCTGTAAGGGCGTCTCCCCTCACTGAGGCTCTTCCTGTTTTTATCTTCCCTACCCATGTCTAGGACATGCTCTCATGAAACTTGCAGTTCACGTGGTTGAATTGGAACAATGCTTCCAGAGGAGTAGCAGAAGGAGACCGTGGGGATAGAGAGAAAGTGAGAACAGGAGGACCCAGTGTGGCAGCTGAGCCTGGTCGGGAACCGCCTGGACTCATTTACTCTTAGGGCCTCCGAATGGCTCAGCTGACGTACAGACCATATGCTCTAAACTCAAAAATCAGGACAGGAGGAAACCTCCCCACAATGTTACCATCATGCACTTGTGACTTTATATTAACATTTGAAAACCCAGCGGCAAAGGACACTAAAGAGGATCACACTGAGAAATGAAGATGTGTATAAGAGACAGGTCAAAGGTTTTGGCATAGTCAATAAAGCAGAAATAGATGTTTTTCTGGAACTCTCTTGCTTTTTCCATGATCCAGCAGATGTTGGCAATTTGATCTCTGGTTCCTCTGTGTTTTCTAAAACCAGCTTGAACATCTGGAAGTTCACGGTTCATGTATTGCTGAAGCCTGGCTTGGAGAATTGTGAGCATTACTTTACTAGTGTGTGAGATGAGTGCAATTGTGCGGTAGTTTGAGCATTCTTTGATGTTAAAGCTTGTGAAATTAAAAGACGCTTACTCCTTGGAAGAAAAGTTATGACCAACCTAGATGGTATATTCAAAAGCAGAGACATTACTTTGCCAACTAAGGTCTGTCTAGTCAAGGCTATGGTTTTTCCTGTGGTCCTGTATGGATGTGAGAGTTGGACTCTGAAGAAGGCTGAGCACCGAAGAATTGATGCTTTTGAACTGTGGTGTTGGTGAAGACTCTTGAGAGTCCCTTGGACTGCAAGGAGATCCAACCAGTCCATTCTGAAGGAGATCAACCCTGGGATTTCTTTGGAAGGAATGATGTTAAAGCTGAAGCCCCAGTACTTTGGCCACCTCATGCAAAGAGTTGACTCATTGGAAAAGACCCTGATGCTGGGAGGGATTGGGGGCAGGAGGAGAAGGGGCCGACCAAGGATGAGATGGCTGGATGGTATCACGGACTCAATGGACATGAGTCTGAGTGAACTCCGGGAGTTGGTGATGGATAGGGAGACCTGGCGTGCTGCGATTCATGGGGTCGCAAAGAGTCGGACACGACTGAGCAACTGAACTGAACTGAATTTGAGCATTCTTTGGCATTGCCTTTCTTTGGGATTGGAATGAAAACTGACCCTTTCCAATCCTGTGGCCACTGCTGAGTTTTCCAAATTTGCTGACATACTGAGTGGAGAACTTTCACAGCATCATCTTTCAGGATTTGAAATAGCTCAACTGGAATTCCGTCACCTCTACTAGCTTTGTTCATAGTGATGCTTTCTAAGGCCCACTTGACTTCACATCCCAGGATGTCTGGCTCTAGGTGAGTGATCACACAATCATGATTATCTGGGTTGTGAAGATCTTTTTTGTACAGTTCTTCTGTGTATTCTTGTCACCTCTTCTTAATATCTTCTGCTTCTGTTAGGTCCCTCACATTTCTGTCCTTTATTGAGCCCATCTTTGCATGAAATGTTCCCTTGGTATCTCTAATTTTCTTGAAGAGATCTCTAGTCTTTCCCATTCTATTGTTTTCCTGGATTTCTTTGCATTGATCGCTGAGGAAGGCTGTCTTATCTCTCCTTCCTATTCTTTGGAACTCTGCATTCAAATGGAATTATCTTTCCTCTTCTTCTTTGATTTTCACTTCCTATATTTTCACAGCTATTTGTAAGGCCTCCTCAGACACCCATTTTGCTTTTTTGCATTTCTTTTTCTTGGGGATGGTCTTGATTCTTGTCTCCTATACAATGTCACGAACCTCCATCCATAGTTCATCAGGCATTCTGTCTATCAGATCTGGTCCCTTAAATCTATTTCTCACTTCCACTGTATAGTCAAAAGGGATTTGATTTAGGTCATACCTGAATGGTCTAGTGGTTTTCTCCACTTTCTTCAGTTTCAGTCTGAACTTGACAATAAGGAGTTCATGATCTGAGCCACAGTCAGCTCCCGGTCTTGTTTTTGCTGACTGTATGGAGCTTCTCCATCTTTGGCTGCAGAGAATCTAATCAGTCTGATTTCGGTGTTGATCATCTGGTGATGTCCACAAGTAGAGTCATGTGTCCATGTGAAATATCAGGGCAGTGTCTTTTGGATGATGGCCATTCATGCACTACTGGCATGATCTGCCCCTTACCTATGTTATTATCGTCATTTCAGTACATTTCACATCACTGGGCATCCACTATCTCTATCTAGTTTCAAAATATTTTCATCACCCAAAGGAAATTCCACATCCATTAAGCAGTACTCCCTATTCACTCCTCTCCCCAGCTCCTGGTAACCGTCTCTACTGATCTTTTAAAAAACAATTTGCTGAATTCAATTTGAAATCCATGAAGGTGAGAGTCTGATGGGCTAGTTCATCCATCTCAAGCTCGTCTAGTGAACAAGAACAGCCCCTGCACTTCATGCTGGAAACACTGTGTCGTGTGGCCCAGTGTGACTAGGTTTCACAGTGTCTTACTCTTCCAGACCAATACAACCTGTGCCCGTTAATTCCACTTCCTCCGGGTCTAATGGAGGAGGGGACGTGCCAGCAACTGCTGGCACTGCAGGATGATGCCTCGATGGAGGAAGGAGCAGAGCACACTGGGAGCCCACGGGAAGCAAGCGGCTGCCAAGTCCAACTGCGCTCACGGGAGCTTCTCCAAAGTGCAGGATTGGGAAAGCTTTGCCAGGGAGGAGGAAAGTTCAGAAGGGAAGCATCTTTTGAGGGTTATGAAAACATCAAGGATTTCTGTATTATCAACCAAAGGCACTTTCTTAATGGGATAAAAGGGATAAACCAAAAGCACTGGGTTTTTACCATGTACAAACAGCCAAACACATAGAGGTATAATAACCTGGATCAAAGCCAGAGAACGTTTTCTTGGCTCTGGACTCTGATTTGCTGCCAGGATACCAGGTAAGCATGAGAACGTCCAGGCCTCTGCACCCTGCCCAGGGCACTGTGCTCAGCCACGGACACCCAGCTGTCCACCCAGACCTCTCCTTTATTCCATCCTTTAACGTCCTCAAGCAAGGTATTGAGGCAAAGCCAGTTTTTCTTCTGACCTGAAACGTTGTCAGTTAAAAAGCCCCAGGACTGCCCTGGCAGTTCAGGGGTTAAGACTCTGTGCTTCTAATGCAGGGGGCATGGGTTTGATCCCTGGTTGGGGAACTAAGATCTCACATGTTGCTGCTGCTGCTGCTAAGTCACTTCAGTCGTCTCAGACTCTGTGTGACCCCACAGAGGGCAGCCCACTAGGCTCCCCCATCCCTGGGATTCTCCAGGCAAGAACACTGGAGTGGGTTGCCATCTCCTCCAATGCATGAAAGTGAAAAGTGAAAGGGAAGTCGCTCAGTCGTGTCTGACTCTTCGAGACCCCATGGACTGCAGCCTACCAGGCTCCTTCATCCATGGGATTTTCCAGGCAAGGGTACTGGAGTGGGGTGCCATCGCCTTCTCCAGATCCCACATGCCATAAAAAAAAAAAAAAGCCCTATAATATCAGAAAAGCAGCCCTAGGAAAGGTTATTTTGGGCCAATGTGAAAAATTGAGTGGAAAGTAAATTTTTTTTTTTGAGGAACATAGTATTTTCATGATCGTAAAAGGCTGTGTGGCATATTTTCTTTCCAGATTCCCATCGCGAATTAAAAAAAAAAAAAAAAACTTAGGATTTCTCAAAATTTGTTATCATCCAGAAGAATATTTTTCTAAACATGCCTGAGGTAGGATCCTGTTGCTGATAGGCGTGTCCAAATGCGATAAGGACTTTTCAGTCTCAAGATACAACAGGAGGGAATTCTTTTAGTGGAGCCAGCACAGTTGGTTCTGGTGCTCTGCCTGCTATTTTCAAAGCCACTGATCCCCAAAGCTGATGGCTGGATTTGAGCTGGTCCACCCAGTTTCTCGCCCTGATTCCTCTGGAGATGAAGGATAAGACTGCAGCCCTCATGCATGGCCACAAGAAGGGTCGAGGTGGCTGTTTGAGACCAAAGAGAACAGGCTAATTGGCCCACACAGGGTAAAATCTCCCTCAACTTCAACTAAGTTGGCTCTAAAAGCAAGACAGGCTGTGAATAAGCACCTGGCTAGAAATGAGCTATTCCTGGGAATTGGTTTTTCTTGAATGATAACATTCTTCCTAGATGAGGCTGGGATGAAGGAAGCCTAATGCTTGATTTAGTTTGAATAAAGAATCACACATTACAGCACCATAAACAGTTAATATTAACTACCTAAAAGTGATGTCAATACTGAGGCAGGGAAAGAGTTAAATACTTTTCTTTAAAAAAATGCAAGCACTGTGAGGCTTTCAAAGAATTCCATGCTAGTTGCATCTGGGCCTTTCCCAATTCAGAGTCTGAGTGTTCTCTTTGGAAGTGCTAATGAAGGACCAGGAAGGTTGTTCTGAGAGCTCTTTGTGGGTGTCTCTCCCTTTACTTTCTTACAACCACTTCAACAGCAGCTAGAGGGATGAAGGACCCCTCTCCCTGCACATTCTCAGGCCTTGAAACACAGCACAGAAGGTCTCCAAAACAATCTTTTATTCTGCTAGATTGAAAGCACATCAGTGAAAAAGGTAGGAGGCATGGAATGCTCTGGAAGTACAGTTTAAAACACTCTCCAACCTCCACAGAGCACACAGCCCAGTTCTACAAATGGAGTTCAACTAACTTTTAACTGAGGTGCTCAAAACAGACCGGAGGCCAAACTTTAACGCGCTTTGAAGACAAAGTGCAACTTGCTCACATGCTGTACTAGCAAAGCTGGCTTTTTCATAGAGACAAAATGGCAGGTGGGTTCCGAAAAATTTTCTCTTCCAATCTTGTTAATATCCTGGTATCTGCTTATAGCAGCCACATAATCATCAGAGTAAACCTTCCTACTGAGCCTGAGACATGCTGTAAAACCTCAGGAAAGGTTGCCTTACATAGGTGCTAATACACGAGGGTGACACTTCTTAAACAGTCTACCAGGTCATGTTTCAAACAAGCTAAACCGTGAGAGACTTTGACTTCCTGACATACCTGGATGGTGAAGATAACCAGATTTGCTTGTTTGGAGTCTGCTTGTTGATCACGTAGGTTCCTAGATCTCCGCCCAGTTTAACTGTTAGAACACCACTCTGGTGCATCAGGTGGAAAAAAGCATGAGGAAGTGAAACAAAGACAGGGTTATCACTGTGTCACAGTTGCCTCCTCTTTTGCAGTATCTCAATACTGCATTTATACCAGAGCACAACATATGCCAAAAAGGAACTGTCTTTAATTTAGTTTTTGGAATTAGATCATGCAGAAAGAGCACTGCTCTTGGAATCAGATGATGATTAATCACAACGACACATATGTCAGAGTGTTTTCCCTCATTCCCTTTGAGGTGGACAAGGCAAAGAATATCCTTACTCCCCTCCTGAGGTAAGGAGACAGGAGCGTTCAATGGCTCTACTGCAGCCGACAAATGGAAGGATCAGCATCCTGACTGCTGCCTTGGTTTCTCAACGACGGGCAGAACATATTAGAGACATTAAAAGGCGCAGGCACCAACTCTGCTGCAGTCCCAGTCAGCACAAACATCGGGCAGACCAAGTTCATGACCAAAGAAAGGAAGAAAAGGCGAGAGAGAAGGAAGCCATCCAGTCACCAGCTTTGCTGGTCTCAGAAGAGCAGCAGCCTGAGCTCTGGCAGAAGGCAGACCCTCTGCACACCAGGGCGCTTATCCACTGCACACCACCCCCCTCGCCCCCCAGCAGTGTTTCAGATGGCCCTCTCCAGCTTTATATTCCTCTCCAGGAGCCTTGAATTCTTCAAAAGGCCAGTTGGTCTTATCTTTGCCCAATAAATGCTCATTTAAATTTGAAAACCCTCTTTCAACAAAGGAGCCTCTTACTCCTCAGGCCTGAGATCTCTCTAGACTGCACAAGATATTCAAGAAATAGCTCCATGGCTAAGCCTCGCTGCTCCCCAACCCCTGCACGGCCCTCAGACAGGCAGCCTTTCAGAGTCCTTGTCCACCAACGGGTCCCCAGTGGTTCTTAGAACGTTTTGTGTTTGGTTTGCAAACACAAAGCGCTATTGAAAAGGTGGAGAGAGTGCCAATAATAATATAACTGATAGGCAGGGGATGGGGAGGACACTAGTGGGTTATATTTTTAATGCTTTTTTTCCAGTGAAAAAGAAATGTAGCAAAATTATAGAGACGTTGGAAATATAAATGTTATAAACAAAATGAAGACATCCACAAAAACAGCATCTATTATTTTTCAGTACCTGCTCTGAGCCAGGCACTGCTGTGCACTCTGTGTAAAACTGTTTCCTCAACGATCATGATCATAACCATTGGGAGGTGGAAATCATTATCCCAGTTTTACAGATGAGGACAACACAGGGACAGAGTAATAAAGAAAACTTAGCAACTAGGAAAGCTGATTTTAAATCCAGGTCTGCTCCAGCCCAGAAGATGCTGTTCTTCCCACAACACGAAGTGCTCTCTTGGTCCTGTTAATCAGCGATATTAGCTATCTGCTGCCAGTCTTTTGTTTGTTTTTAATTTAGCTGTACTAGGTCTTAGTTATGGCATGCAGGATCTAGTTCCCTGACCAGGGATCACACCAAGCTCCTGCACTGGGAGTGCCGAGTGTCAACCCGTGGACCACCAGGGTAGTGTTCAGCTGCCAGTTTTAAAATGCAGGGCTATGATCACGCAGTTACAGTTAAGTCGCTCAGTCGTGTCCTACTCTTTGCGACCCCATGGACTGTAGCTCACCAGGCTCCTCCGTCCATGGGATTCTCCAGACAAGAATACTGGAGTGGGTTGCCATTTCCTTTTCCAGGGGATCTTCCCAACCCAGGGATCGAACCCAGGTCTCCCACATTAGAGGCAAGTTTGCTTTAAATTTTTTTTTCCCCTGAAACCTATCTGTGTTATTTTGTTAGGACTATCTTTCACTTATATTTCACAATTTCTTACATCTGTATAATTTGGTAGTTTCTAGCATGTCACAGAGTGTTTTCATAAAGTGTGCAAACATCCTCACTATCTAATATTCCAGGCTATTTCCATCACCTCAAAAAGAAGGTGTGTACCCATCACAGTCACTCATTTCCCCCATAAGTTTATGGCTTATTTTTCCATATAATAGACTCAAGGAATCAAGACATAATTTCTTCGAATTTGGCCTATTTGCAGCCCTTAAATGCCCAGTTGTGACGCTACCCCAGGCGGTACTTGATGCAGCAGGAAAGGCAGGGGGCCGGGTCTAGGAGTGAACGGTCTAGGCAGCTTCCTTAGGGCAACAGCTGCTCCGCCCCCTTCAGAGACAGTTCGCGGAGCGGGGGCTGATGGGAGAACTGAGGCGATTCTGGGAAGGTTACCCTCACACCCCCCAGCTGGGACTGTGGCCTGTGTGTGTTTTCCTCACTGTATCTGAGCTGCCAGCTTGCTGCTCACCTGCTCCTTCCCTCCACTACTTTAAGCCCCCTGAGAGCAGATTTGTCTTTTCATCCTAGCATTTTCAATATTTGTGCAAAAAACATGGATTTTAAAAAACCCGAGAGTGAACCAAGTGGATGGTAATCAGACACTGTGAGGAACCTGAAGAGCAAGGTCACACAAGGCAACGCTCCACTACGCCCCCTCCTGTTCATTGTGCGCAATTAGAGTTTTCTACTCAGGTTGTTCAGTTGCTAAGTTGTGTCTGACTCTTTGCGACCCCATGAACTACAGCACGCCAGGCTTCCTTGTCCTTCACTATCTCCCAGAGCTTGCTCAAACTCATGTCCATCCAGTTGGTGATGCCATACAATGATCTCATCCTCTGTCACCTCTTTCTCCTTGTGCCCTCAATCTTTCCCATCATCAGGGTCTTTTCCAAAGAGTTGGCTCTTTGCATCAGTTGGCCAAAGTATTGGAGCTTCAGCTTCAGCATCAGTTCTTTCAACGAATATTCAGGGTTGATTTCCTTTAGGATTTACTGCTTTGATCTCCTTGCAGTCCAAGGGACTCTCAAGAGTCTTCTCCAACACCACAGTTGGAAAGCATCAATTCCTTGGCACTTAACCTTCTTTATGGTCCAACTCTCACATCCATATGTGACTACTGGAAAAACCATAGCTTTGACTAGATGGACCTTTGTTGGCAAAGTGATGTCTTTGCTTTTTAACACACTGACCAGATTTGTTATAACTTCTTCCACTTCCAAAGGAAACTAGCTGCATTACTGGTTCCCCAGGAATTATTAATGCTTTTGGAACCATCTGCAAGTAACCCAGATAAAAGAGAGCTTTTTGTTCATTAATGTTATTCCTTAAGGAGCAATCTGAGTGTCTACTTGGGCAGAGTGGGCAGATTTCAATATGGGGCAGTAGGGGAGAGAGGCAGTACTTAGCTCCTGACATCCAGACACTGACCGGTGGAAGCAGCCCCCAGTCACAGGAGGTGAGGCTTGATTCCAACTGGCAGCATCAGTGGAAGCAAAAATAGTCATTTCCGTTGCTACCAGCTCATTTGTAGAAACAGACACATATGGGAATGACATGTTGAGTTAGGGGATTTCACCTATATGAATAGGCTTCCCGCTGGCTCAGGAAGCAGTAAAGAGTCTGACTGCAATGTGGGAGACCCGGGTTTGATACCTGGGAGGAGGGAACGGCAACCCCCTCCAGTAGGCTTGCCTGGAGAATCGCATGGACAGAGGAGCCTGGCAGGCTACAGTCCATTGGATCGCAAAGAGTAGGACACGACTGAACGACTAACACGCACCTATATGCGTGTGACTTCCCCCACTCCTAAAATGGACACTGACTTCCCCTTAAGGAATAATAATAATGAATATACAGCACTTTTACTTACATTGTTTCACTTAATCCTAAAATACACCTGGAAAAGAGATTACTGTCACCCACTTTAGAGCTAAAGGACCTGCCCTCATGGTTAGATAATTCACTTAAGCATTCTAGGAAAAAAGTACAAATGTAGGATGCTAGGCCAGGCCCTCTGTCACCATATCCAATAAAGTGCTACCTCCGAGCAGGGGTGCATGACCTAGGACCCAGAGGTGGTCTTCAGGGCTCTGCAAACAGCACAGCCCTGGAAGCAGAAACTCCTAGGTATACATAGAAGTTCTGCTCAGGAGAGGATCCAGAGCAGTCAGATGCTCACAGGGTGTCCTGATCCCCAAATGGTTAAGAAGCCTCTGTCTATGGCAATAATATGCAGAAAACTCAGTGAATGAAGGGCATGGCAACTGGTAAATTCTATTTAAAGTGACTAAGAAGCTAGGGCTCCACCTGGAAAGAAAACAAAGGCAGCTTGGAGGTAACTCTCTAAATAGCATGCTGCTTGTTGCAGTTTCCCGGGTCAAGTGCAGCAACTCCATGGTTACCTAGCCATGGGTGGGGCTTTGGCTCCTGCAGGCAGTTCCCTCTGATAACCATAACCAGTAAAGGATGAAGCCTGGACCCAGACACTGACAACCACATGGCCTGCCCCACCCGGACAACACAAGAGCCACGACGCTGCCCATGTCTCCCAGTCCACAGAAGGAAACAGAAGGGAATGGGCTTATCTAGAGTATTGCTTTCATTTGCCTATTTGGCCATAGCAAGCTGATAAAACAGTTCTATGTGCTCAGTGCCATCACTGACAGTATGTTCTGGGAAAGGAGGTGAGTCTCATTTCATTTATGCAGTGAATCGACATTTCTTAAGTCCCTGCTATGTACCTGGCAATGTTCTAGGCATTGGAAGACCGGGAGTGGACAGTGTCCCAGCTGCCAAGGAGCTCACTGTAGCCATGGGAGCTGGTGTGTAAAGAGAGAGTTACAGCAGAGGGTGTCAGTATCAAACTCAAGAGGGCTGGGCAAGGAGGGAGACTGGTATCTGCCTGGAGCATCTATGAGGCCTGCAGAGGAGGTGACATCTGACTCAGGGCAGGGAAAGGCTGTGCTCCAACCAACTAATGGTGTTACAGGTGCTCTACTGTCTACAGTGTAATGTCAACTGACTTATATGTGAAATACATAAGTTAGTGAGCACCTGGAGGACTCTGATCAGAAATTCACACCTGAGGTAGCCCAACAACAGAGGGAGCTACTAAATGCCATTAGCCTTCTGCACCTACACTAGAGATTTTCCTAATTAGCAAATGACTTACTAGATACACTTCTCTAGTGAGGAGAATGACACTCAAGACACAGTATATGGATTGGCTGGAAAAACTCAGGCACCTCTTCCCTTGCACGAATGGGCAAGTGCTGCAGCTGAGTCACTCTCCAGAGAGACCCTGTGAAGATAGGGAAGGTCCTAACCCTACACTGAGCACAAGCTTTTGTTGCCTGCCTCGTGAGGGAAGCAGAATCCAGCTGCTAGAATACTGGCACCTTCGCTTCTAATGAAATTATCGTGCAAAGTATTTGAGTCAAGCAGGGATGTGCTTCACTAATCCTATAGGAACAGGTGGGGTGACTGCTTCTGTGGTGTCTGCAAGTGTGGCAGAGCTTAGCCTGAGACTTGGTTTCCTTATAGTTACTGCACCCAGATAGGAGGCTGGGGGAGATGAGACCTGTAGCTTCCCCAAGCTCTAATCATCCCACAGATGGTCAGGTTGGAGGGACCAGTCTGATGGGTTCCCTGGTATCTCTCCCTTCTGAGGCTGCCTGCATAAGCACGTCCACAGCCCAGCCTGAGCTCTGCTGCATCTTCTGGTGCTGACAGCTTCCAACGAATCCACCTGGAGGCATTTAATCCTTTCCTGCCCTGCCCCATTACCGCCAAGTCCCTTACTGTCCTTAAACCAGGCTTGACACCTGCTCCATCTGATGCAGTCCTTTTTCTATCCAGCACCCCTAACAGCAATATCCAATACCATTTCTATCACTTTAGCCTGACAGCTGGTTGTCCTAAATAACCCCATGATTTAATCCCAAGTGCACACTTCATGACATTTCCTGGTATTAATTAATTGCTGTCAAGAGGATTAACTTCTGCAGGGGATTTGCTCCCACTGGCCAAAAAGAGCTGCTCCCTACAGCCTAGGCAATGTCTCCATAAATCCAAAGGCTGACCCTAACTCAAGTCTGCCACCTGGTGGCCAGCTGATACACACCAGCACTACCTGGGCTTCTAGGATCTGAGGTTTAAGTTTCATCCAGCCCTGGATGAAGCATCTGGGGAGTCACTCTAAAAACTTCAAAAACCTCAATGCCTGGCTGGGGCCACACCCTAGACCAATCAAATATTCCTAGAGGTGCGACCCAAAGGTGCTCTTTAGAATCTCAGGTGAGCTTTTCAAAAACAGACTTCCTAGGACTGCACCCTGAATTTCCAGGGAGTGAGGCACATGTCTAGTCTGAATACATCTTGGGCTATCTCTCACCCGGCTTAAGAACTAGCAGTCTAGTTCAGTGTTCTCCATGCCTGCATGATGAGGGCTGTCTTGCTACACAAACACATGCCTGGGTTCCTCCCTGATTTACCTTCATGGGTATTGAGTGAAGGTTCAAAATCTGTATTTTTAGGAAAAATGAGGGCTCAGAGAGGCTGAGTGATGCCTGAGGTCACAAGACTGGTGCAGCTGAAACCAGAACTCCAGTCTTTTGGCCGCATCCATAATGCACACTACTGGAAAGGAATTCCTATCTCAGGAGCTAAAATTCTTAGGGAGGATACAGAAGAATTAAGAGAAGAAAGAGGTACCCCAAAGGAGACATCATAGTCTTCAAACGTGTATGGTTTGTCTGCAAGATCTTCAAAAAACTCTGCTAAGGAGTCCAGTGTCTCCTCGGCCAGTCTTTCGTAGGTGGTATCATCCAAAGTGCTGCAGGGGGAACAGAAACAACACCAATCATGCAATCACCAAACTGCTGCATTTTATTTGCATCAATTGATATTTATTTTTTACTTAAAATTTTTAAATAGATGGAAAATATTTAACATATACAGAGTAAAAATTTAAAGAGCGTGAAAGAATTTAGAGAAGTAAGCCTTTCTTCCCAAACAGGCTAAACTATGATGAGCAATCTCTTCTGTATCCTTCTAGTCCCCCCCCAGACTGTAGCCCACCAGGCTCCACCGTACATGGAATTCTCCAGGCAAGAGTACTGCAGTGGGTTGCCTTTCTCTTCTCCAGGGGATCTCTCTGACCCAGGGATTGAACCCGAGTCTCCTGCACTGCAGACCAATTCTTTACCATCTGAGCCACCAGGGAAGCCCAACATATACAGAGTAAAAATTTAAAAAGCATGAAAAAAGTAACCTTTCTTCCCAGACAGGCAATCTGTGTATAAGCAAGCTCTTCTGTATCCTTCTAGAATTTTTATATTTTTTAAAATGAAGAATTAAAATGAAGAATTTTAAATGAAGAATTTTTATTTTATACAAATGAAGCACCTTGCAGTTTTCATTTCATATGTCTTAGACATTGTTCCATATTGGCACATATAGATTTTCACAGTATTTTATCTTATGTTATTCATTCGGCTTGTCCCTTTCAACTGGCCATTGAGGTTGTTTCCATTGCTTTTGTTGTTAACATTTGTTGGGCAAATCACAAAGTGGGAGAAAATACTTGCATTCCATGTATCTGAAAAAGGACTTATTTCCAGGACATGTAAAGAACCCTTACAAATCAATAAGAAAACCCAATGGGAAAATACGCAAAATATTTAAGAGGTTTAATTAAAAAAAAAAAAGATATCCAAATGGTCAATGAACATATGCAAAGGTGCTCAACCTTGCTAATCTTCAGGAAAATGAAAATTAAAAAACCACAATGAGATACCACCAGAAAGGTTAAAACAAAAGAGATAATATGAAGAGTCGGTCAGGAAGTGCAGTAACCAGAGCTTTTAGATACTGCCATGGGCAAATAAATTAGACAAGCATTTTGGAAAACTATTGATACTTCTACAAGAGCTGAATACATTCAGGTGCTATGACCATCAATTACACTCTTGGCTATATACTCAACAGAAATGCATACCCAGGTTCATCAAGAGACACAAACCACGCTAGTTCAGCAGAACCATCCAATAGCCCAAATTAGAGGCTGCCCAAGTATCCAGACATAATACAGTAGATAAATAAGCTGTGATACTCTCATACCATGAAATACTACAGTACAAAACAGAATTGTCTACAGAGATAACAATATGGATGAATCTCACAATAAATGGTGACTGAAAGAAGCCACAGACAGACATACTTATCTTAATACCATTTATATAAATTTAAAAGGCAGGCAAAACTAATCCATACTATTTGAAATCAGAATGGTAGCTACTCTGGGACAAAGAGGGGTTAATAATTAGAAGTGAGCCGAAGGCCTGCTCTCAAGGCGTTGGTAACATTCTATTTCTTGAGCTAGTTCTTGAGTTACATGCTATGTTCAGTTTTTCAAAATTTATCAAGCTGAATACTTGGAGATATTCTATATAGATATTATTTTTTAATTTAAAAAATGCTATAAATCTATAGAGACAGAAAGTGGTTGTCGGGGGTCTGGGGCAAGGAGGAATGGGGAGTGATTACTAATGGCTATGGGGTCTCTTTTTGGAGTGATGAAAATGTTCTGGAATTAGATAGTGGTGAAAATTGCATAATTTTGTGAGGATACTAAAAACCACTGAACGGTACATTTTACTTTTTATATAAATTGGTTGGCTGGGTTTTTGTTTTATTTCTGGCTGCCCAGGTCTTAGTTGCATCACGAAGGGGATCTTCATTGCCTTGTGCAGGCTTAGTTGTGGCATGGTGGGATTCTAGTTCCTTGACCAGGGATCGAACCTGAGCTCTCTGCATTGGGCACACAGAGTCTTAACTACTGGACTACAAGGGAAGTCCCAGTGGTACATTTTTAAATGGTGATTTTTATGGTATGTAAATTATGACAATGAAAATTGCCAGAAACCTCCCTGTATAGAACGTATCTATAGGTTACGAGAGGTGTCTTGAAAACCTCCATCACTGGAGAGTTTCTAGGAGGCCCAAAGTAAGACATTCCATGGACTGTAGCCCATCAAGCCCCTCTGTCCATGGGCTTCTCCAGGCAAGAATACTGGAGTGGGTTGTCATTCCCATTCTCTTCCCAACCCAGGAACTGGACCCGGGTCTTCCGCATTGCAGTCAGATCCTTTCCTGTCTGAGCCACCAGGGAAGCCTGTGCATATAGGTGAAATCCCCTAACTCAACATGTCATTCCTATATGTGTCTGTTTCGCCCGCCTCAAGGGCACAATGTGGGGAAGGCTATGGGGCTGATGGTGAGTGGTGGGCCTTGGGGGTGGGCAGGTGTTGGGCATTTCCCTCTCCCTCTCCTCAGTTAACGCTGATTGAGGGAGATCTGAAGAGAAGCAGGACAGACTGATAGGTGCCCGGAGGAGCTTGGAGAACATAAAGACACACCTGACTTGGGCATGAAGTCCAAAGTCAAGAGCTTAGCAGGTGCTACCTGGCAGTGGCAGGTGGGCCTGGCAAAAGAGGGCTGTCCTACACATGGCAGGTCAAGGTACACTTCCCAGAGGCCAGAAGTAGACCCTGAAGAAGGGAGCTGGGCATGAGGCATTCTGCCAAGGTCCCACCCAACCTCAGAGGGCTGTCTGGAGGGATGAAGGGGGGCAGTGGCAGAGTCTGTGCAAGGAGGGGCTGGAAATGGTGCCCCCGAGGTGAAAACCTAACCCATGCAGACACAGCACTTGTTCAGAGGCTGCAGGGGGGGCCAACGACACAGACATGGGAGCCTGGAGCCTGTAGGTCCTCTGTCAGCTGCTGCCTGTGATAACCTGGAAGGCCCATACTGTCCTGCGGAGCTGTAGCTCTGGGGACAGTTAGAATGTTCCTGCGTGTGGGTGGCTCCCTGCTGCCGTTAGCTGATGAACACAGAAATGGTGAGCCAGGAGAAGACCAGCCGGCCTACAC
Organism: Aepyceros melampus; assembly: GCA_006408695.1. Taxonomy (NCBI): domain Eukaryota; kingdom Metazoa; phylum Chordata; class Mammalia; order Artiodactyla; family Bovidae; genus Aepyceros; species Aepyceros melampus. The sequence continues at coordinate 25,301 of SJXQ01008718.1, forward strand.
TGGGGAGCTGAAGGCAGTACCGAGATGGATGAGCCAAGGGAAAAAGCTAAAGCCTCTCATTAAGCCAAAAAAAGGGGATCTAATTCTGTTGCTAAAAGTAGGTTAAGAGTGGTCTTTAGTGTTATGACCTCAAGGAAAATGCTCTTAGGTTGAGACAAGTGGCTGTGGGAGTGAGGATCCCAAAAATAAGGATCAGAGGCTCCCATCCCAGGTGGCACTAGTGGAAAAGGACCCACCTGCCAATGCAGGAGACGTAAGAGACGCAGGTTCAATCCCTGGGTCAGGAAGATCCCCTGGAGAAGGGCATGGCAACCCACTCCAGTATTCTTGCCTGGAGAATCCATGGACAGAGGAGCCTGGTGGGCTACAGTCCATAGGGTCGCAGAGTAGGACGTGACTGAAGTGACTTACTTAACACATGAAGGAGGCTCCCATCCAGGTGGCTGGTATGTGAGACTGAGTAGGTCTTAAGAGATCAGATGCCTACTAGGTTTCTGAGAAAATCCTGTTATCAAAGAAAAAGCAGTCTGGCCGACTGTAGCCTTACGACAGCCTGCAGAAACTGTTACTATCAGCAGGGAGAGAGGGCTGTGAAGACTGCTCACCCCCAAGGAGGGACACGGTCCACTGCCTGTGTCCCCTGAGGCCACGGGGAGGGACAGCCAGTGAGGAGCCTTCTGGGGGCAGAACTGGGGCTTCTTAGAGGGATGTCCCCCACAACCAGGGTAGAGATTGTCCCAGGGCAGCCCAGGAGGCTCCATTGCTGCCCCCTTCAAATAAAATGTCATCTTTTACTTGAACACGAGCTATTGATGTACGGTTATCTTGCCCCTCTCCGTGTGTGTTTGTGTGTAGGTCAGAGAAGCAATTCCTAGACCTGGAGACAGGACTGCATGTCATCTGGGCATCTCGGCCTTCGAGGCAGATCAGGGACTGTGGGCCTGTGGTTGCAGCCCCAGGATGTGTGTAGAAGGTTGCGGGGGCAGATGGGGGGTGATGTCATGCAGATTCATAGAGGGCTGGGCTGCAGCAGTGCCCAGCAGCTTTCTCCCAGAACCCATCACCTCCTCCCTCCAGGACACCCACTAGACTACCTTACTGGCCTCCCCTCCTCTTAGCTGGGGCCCTTCCCACTAAAATGTGAGTGAGGACAAACACCACTGCTAGGCCTGCCATGCTCTCGTCCATTTCTGTGGAGTGTACCGTGGACGGGATGACTCAGGCTTGACCTGCAGAGGGCAGATGGTACAGACAGGAGACAGGAAGGTGGAAGGAGTCCAGCTCCCTGAAGCATTTCACAAGAGGTATGGCCACCCTGCTCCAACAGAGAAGGGGGCCTGGTTGGAGCCAGTTCAGTTTTGGGTCTACTTGTTACAGAAACTTGGCCGGCCCTAAAGACTAAGATATCAAAGAGAATAACAACAAAACTCTGGAAACAACCTCAATGTCCAGCAATAGGGATGCATTAAATGAATTATGGCACATCCATAAAACTTAGTACTATTTCACTACAAAGAGTATAGTGGACAGTTAGTGATGTGGGAAGATGTTTATGAGCGCTGCTGCTTAGGGAGAAGACAGGTTTTCTGTGGGATGGGTTTTGAGGTTTTTTTGTTGTTAAAAAAAAAGTGAAAAGGAAAGAAAAAGACAAGTATATGTATGTGCGCGTATGTTATACATGGGGGGTTGGTGGTGGAAAGAGGAAGTGATCTCTGACATGGAAGATGCTTTGTCTTACCCAGCATCACCCAAAGTTCCCGCTGTCCTCAAATTTATCCAGCAGACACTTTGCTTTTTGACTTCCAGGGTCTGGTTGAGGCAGCGGAGGCTCAAATTCTAAAGCCAAAGTGAAGAACATTACCATTTTCCAATACATTACAGTCCATTAATGCCCAGTTTAAATATTACGTGTACACTCAGGAGTAACCAGGTTAAAGTTTTTCAGACTATTTCTTCCTCGGCAATTTTTTTGCCTTCTTTTACTGCACTAGCCCAGGCTCTGGAGAAGGCAATGGCACCCCACTCCAGTACTCTTGCCTGGGAAATCCCATGGACGGAGGAGCCTGGTAGGCTGCAGTCCATGGGGTCGCTAAGAGCTGGACACGACTGAGTGACTTCACTTTCACTTTTCACTTTCATGCATTGGAGAAGGAAATGGCAACCCACTCCAGTCTCTTGCCTGGAAAATCCCAGGGACGGGGGAGCCTGATGAGTTTCTGTCTGTGGGGTCGCACAGAGTTGGACACGACTGACGCGACTTAGCAGCAGCAGCAGCCCAGGCTCTCTCAAGGCTGTGCTCCCCAATGCAGTAGCCACTCACTACACGCACCTATTCAAATGTAAATTTACTGAAGTAAGATCAAAACTGCAAAGTCAGTTCCTCGGTCTTACTAGGTCTCACTAGCTACCTGTCGGGTGTCATGTGGCACAGACTCAGGACATACCTACCATCACCGGAAGTGCTGCTGGCTGGGATGGAGTGGTAAACACAGGCGGGGTGAGGAGTGTCAGCAAAGTCTTAGAATGTGACTAAAACGAGCAAGCACAGATAGCTGGATGGCCAGGAGGCACCTGCAGACTGCTGCCTGGCAGATCTTAACACGATCTGCAGGGGACACTGTGACACACTGATTTCTTTCAATACCTAACTGCTACCTCGGAGCAGCAGGGTCTGAGCTACGACCAGCCGGAGAGCTGTCAGAGGGGATGGAGGCCTGAAAGGAGAGGGAAGTGGTCCAGCAGAATGGAGAGACAGCAGGGGAGTGATGGAGAGGCGGGCTGCAGGGCTTCATCTGGGGAAGATGCCCAGCAGCCTGCAGAGGTTGGCGGCAAGGTTCACCTTCTCCAAAGGGCACCGTGGCTCCATTAAGAGGAGGGGACAGAGGCTGTGGTTACTCTCTTGGGCCATCGGGGCCCTGGGCAAGCTGAGAAAGACTAAGGGGAGGAGGAGGAAATGGGGGTGTCGGACACAGATGGCCATTTAAAAACACTGGCTCTGAAGGAGAAGTGAGAGAGCAGCTGTGAAAAGCACAGTATCCCCCAGCACGTTCTGGAGTGTTCACCATCCAGCTGGGTGGTTTAGTCCTCACTGCCCGCCTAGGAGGGGAGTATTGTGCTGTGACAGTCGTCTTTCATGACAGAGAGGCCCTGTAAGGTTGGTGGATGAGCGAGTTGCTCCTGAGGGAAATATGGAGAGGTTCCTGTGAGCCTCTGGTCTCATTTTCACCAAATGATCAAGGCACAACCTGGTTTTACACGTGTTTCTGTTTAAAGACGCCTTTATCATATATGTGGTCAATTCATTGAGCCTGGACTCACAGCCAACAGCACTAAAACTCACGTTTTGAACAAAGCTTATCCAGCCCGCCTGTTTCCTCCCTAAGGTCCCTTACAGCCTTCCTGCACAGAGCAACCAGACAGCGCTATGCTTGGGGCCACTTTAAACAGTGAAATTAACCAGAAAAAAAAAAAAGAAAAGCACATAACTATGCCACAAAACTGAACCATGAATACGCCACGGACAGACTGTGAAAAAGACCCTCGTTTTTTCCAGTGTGGGAGCTGAAACGAGGGCAGGGCCTGCTGTGGCCTCAGCCAGGGTCATGTGAGTGTGGGTGACTCGGGCTTTCTGCTGCTCTGGGCACATCCTAGCATGACCCTGAAAGGGCGCTGAGTATTGATTTCGGGGCTACAGATACACTACAGTGAGGAGGTGGGAGCACGAGTACAGGATCCAGGAATAAGGAGCGTCGCCTGTATTTGTATTTTACAGACGAGGAATTTGAGGCACGGCAGGGTCACTTGCCTGAAGTCACACAAACACACAGATACAAAGTAGGGGAGCTGGGATCTGAACCCACGCCGTCTGGCCCCAAAGGCAAGAACGCATCCTGGGAACGATACAGGGCTCCAGACACAGAGGGGAGGGGTTAGAGAACTTGGGGCTCAGGTCAGTCAATTTCCCTTCTCTCGCGGATCTTGGCCTCTCAAACTGTAGCTGTCTTAGTCTCTCTGCTACCTTCACACAGCGTGTTTCTCTTTTGTCCTTTAATTGTGTATCTTTGATGGTTCTGATGGGAGAGCCAGTCTCAAGCAAGGTACTCATTCACAGCCAGAACAGAAGACTTTATTCAGCTGTTCTTTTCAAGTTTATTTTTTTTTAAATGAATGAATGAAGATTTGGCGATGTCAGGTCTTAGTTGCAGCGTGTGGAACCTTCATGTTATGTCATACAAGGTCTTTCATTGCAGCATTGGGCTCTCTAGTTGTGGCAAGCAGGCTCAGCTGCTTCACAGCATGTGGGATCTTAGTTCCCTCACCAAGGATTGAACCCATGTCCCCTCCATTGCAAGGCGGATTCTTAACCAATGGACCACCAGGGAAGTCCCTATTCAGCTGATTGTAATCACAAGGGAACAGTTGCCAAAGACCTCCTCCATCATCTCTTACCTGCTTCTCCCTAATCTAACATTCTCTGTGGTGGTGGTGGGGCAATCACTAATTTGTGTCCAACTCTTGCGACCCTATGGACTGTAGTCCGCCAGGCTCCTCTGTCCGTGGGATTTTCCAGGCAAGAAAATACTGGAAGAGGTAGCCATTTCCTTCTCCAAGGGATCTTCCCGACCTAGGGATCGAACCCGGGTCTCCTGCATTGCAGATTCTTTACCGATTGAGCGATCAGGGAAGCCCGACATTTCCTGGATAACTGCCTAACCTTTCAAACCTCTACTTCCTCCTCTGAAGGCAGTAGTCATGGTACCATCTTGGAGACTGGTTATGAGGATTCAACAAGAGGACTGCAATACCCCAAACTTGGGGCCTGATGGTGATCAATCAGTTTGTTTTGAAGCGTGTCAGGACAGTGTGGAGAGACAGGACCTCAGGGGGGGAAATCTGGCCTTTGCCCAGGAAGAAGCTGCCCCACTCTGACTGTGGGCGGCAGCTGGACTTCAGGGTGGGGAGGGCTCTGTTGTGAGTGCTCCCCCTCAGGCCACCCCTCCTGCTGCCAAGGCTACCTGGAGCCCCTGGACCATGTGTCTGTGGTAGGTCTGCCCACTCCAGTGTCCAGGGCTCAGTGACTTCGTGAGCTGGGCACAAGGCCGGCTAAGGGGAGACGCTGGAGGAAATGCTAGGTAGTTCCACAGGCTCCAGCTCAGACCCTGGACGTGACTCAGCCTAGGCCAGTCCGGTGAGGCTTGGCCTGGTGGCCAGCAGGGAGGCCAGCCCAGGGTCCCCGTGTCACCTTGGGCTACGTCCAACCACAAGCTTGAAGAGCGAGTCCGTTCTCATCTGCCGCTCGGAGGACAGACGGGCACAACCACTCTTGGCATCAAATGAGTGGAGTATCTGCTGGCTCCTCACTCAGCAGGGCCAGCCTGGGGACCTCACCCCAGACAAGACTGTCCACACACAGAAACGCCCACGGCAGCACCACTGTGAGCAGCTCCGTGCCAGGCAAGAGCAGCACAGAAGGGGCAGGGTGGTGACCACGGCAAGGGGCTCCTGCAACCAGCGTGGTCCTGACTGCCTGGTTTCCTGAGAAGAGAAGTCGGTGATTCCAACTTTGCGCATAGGCAACCAAGCCCAGGGCTATCTCCAGCACAGTCAACTAGCACACCTCAGGGGAAGGGGTAAGCCTAAAGTCAACTTCCAGAGCTCCATGAACAATTTGAATTGGACTTCACCTGCCTCCTTCACCACCCAGTCCATCGAGTGGACCAGCCACTCAGAGCTGATCTCTGCCTGCCTGCCCTTGCCCACTCAGTTCTCTCCTGAAGGCCGCTCACCGCCTCCTGCTATCTGCAGACCCTGATTAAACATCACCTCTATCCTCCCGTGTAACCTCCTTAATCCCACAGTCCTTTGGGCTTCCAAGTCGTGGAGTAACTGGGTCGGGCATTTCTTTGTAACCCGGGGGGAGAGAAGTGAATTAAATACTGAAATTAAATTTAATACTGAATTAAATTAAATATATTAAATTTATATATATTAATTAAACCTCATGCCAGAGGTAATCTCTTCCCAGAAAAACAAGCCAGGCCTCAGATGGGTTCCGTGATTCCTCGAGGTACCTCTGCTGAGTCCAGGAGCCAGAATTTGGAACCCAGGCCTGATCCAAAATGCCCTACTGTTCTAGCTGCAGTGCTCCGCAACTCTGACATTTTCACCTCGCTCAGTTCAGTTCAGACGCTCAGTCGTGTCCAACTCTTGGCGACCCCATGAATCGCAGCACGCCAGGCCTCCCTGTCCATCACCATCTCCCGGAGTTCATTCAGACTCATGTTCATCGAGTCCGTGATGCCATCCAGCCATCTCATCCTTGGTCGTCCCCTTCTCCTCCTGCCCCCAATCCCTCCCAGCATCAGGGTCTTTTCCAATGAGTCAACTCTTCGCATGAGGTGGCCAAAGTACTGGAGTTTCAGCTTTAGCATCATTCCTTCCAAAGAAATCCCAGGGCTGATCTCCTTCAGAATTGCAGTCCAAGGGACTCTCAAGAGTCTTCTCCAACACCACACTTCAAAAACATCAATTCTTCTGTGCTCAGCCTTCTTCACAGTCCAACTCTCACATCCATACATGACCACAGGAAAAACCATAGCCTTGACTACACGGACCTTAGTCGGCAAAGTAATGTCTCTGCTTCTGAATATGCTATCTAGGTTGGTCATAACATTTCGTTCATAAAAGCCCATGCTTGAAAGCATCGCTCTGATAGTACACATTTATATCATTATATTGATATACACACTATTTTACTGAAGTAGTTCTATATTCATCGCATGCTAATAATATACATAGAATTCTTATATGTATATTATAGTACCTGACATATATTATTACTTAAATTTAAGTTCTCGAGAAGGGAAGTGACAAGCTTAGAACCATCACTGGTCCCTAAGAGCCAGTCCCCGCCCTCCTTTCCTGCTTTTCCCGCAATTGCACCGCAGGATCAATCGCCCTTTTTCACCAGAAAGCGGAAGTCCCCGGGAGAAACGGAGACCGGGCACTGCTCGGCCGCGCGCCGCCGCCCTTTCCCCGCCCCAGCGCGGCCCCGCCGGAGCTGAGGCGGGTGCGCTTGCCCGGCGCGTCCTCGGCGTGCGCGGCCTCCCTCCGGCGTGCGGCCTGCGCAGCTGCCGGTGTGGATACTTACGGACTGGCTGCGCGCCGGGGCCTTGGCGGTTCCGATGCGCAGGCCCTGGAGGCCGCAGAGCGAGAGGTCCTTCGCCGGCCGCGGGGCCCCGGCACGGGTAGGGGCAAAGCCCGGGAGCGCGGAGCGGGGCAGGAAACTGGCAACCGAGCGGCGCCCGAGCGTCCACATGCTCTTTGTGATCTGCGGCGGCTCCGCCCTCCTGATCCGGGAATGCCGGGCGCCACCTGGTGGTCACGGATTGCAGCCGCAGCCGCAGATTCCCGTTTTCTGTTGGCTTGGGAAATGACTAGAAGTTAGACTTTAGGAAGAACTTCCCTGCATTGCTCTATCTCTGCTTTTAACAGAAATAGAAAGCTTGTTTAATGAAAAGCACGAGGCTTAACCCTTGGTCAACGTAGTGAATGCATAACCTAGGTCCCTGACGTCGGAGACTTCAGCTTAGTGACCTGTTGCTGGAGAATTCTATACAGAAAAGCTTTGGGAGCTGCAGTTCTGCTCTGAACTGAGTGGGATGCAGGTCTTGAAGGTGCTTGAAAGCCAGTATAGATTAAAGCAGCTAGGAGGGTACAGACAGGAGACTGCCTGCCTGGTTTTAATCTAACCTCTGCCCACTTCATACCTGTGTGACCAGTGAGTGCTAAAGTCGCTTCATTCGTGTCCGACTCTTTGCGACCTGCTGGACTGTAGCCCTCCAGGTTCCTTTGTCTATGGGATTCTCCAGGCAAGAATACTGGAGTGGGTTGCCATTCCCTTCTCTAGGGGATCTTTCCCACCCAGGGATTGAAGCTGAGTCTCCTGCATTGCAAGCGAATTCTTTACCGTGAGCCAGCCGGGAAGCCCATTGTGACCAGTCGGCAAGTTAATTAACCTCTCTGTGCCTTTTCTGTAAAATGGGGTAGAAACGTTGCTACTTCACAGGGTTGTTGTAAGGATAAAGTGAGTTAATCTGTAAAGTTTTTCTCGGACAGGCCCTGGATCCTGTTAAGTCTCCAAGAAATATTGTTAATACATTTTAAAATGAAATTTTACCTTGGTAGTATATTTCAAAGGAATACAAATTGTGAAAATTCTTTCATATTTTGTATATGCTTCAGAAAATGTCAAATATGCATGCTAGAGAATATCATTTTTATGGGTAAGCTAGTGGCCAACTTGGTACTTTGTGAATAGTGGAGGTAAGACACATATATAAATACTTAGGAGAATGACAAATGTTAAAGAGTGGCAGAGTTGCATGGGAGAGTATTTATAACTAGAAGTGGGGGCAATCAAGGAAGTCTTCATGGAGGAAGTGGCATTTGCACAGGACCTGGAAAAATAGGGTAGAGGAGATGAAATCTGACTGGCTGTCTGACAGGGCATTTTTCTGGATGAGAGACGTTCTCCTGCATTCAGTTAATTCTAAGCAGCCATATATAGAGTACTTGCTACATATATGCCGGGAAATATCCTATTATGAACAGCAAGGCCACCCACAACGCAGAATCATACAGTCCAAAATGGCAGTGATGCTAAATCTGAGAAGCATTCATGAAGCCACATGGGAAGAATCCATTTGAGGCAAAGGGGATTGTGTTGGTTGTTGACCTTTGCCCTGAACCCACTGCACTGACAGTGAGGCCCTTCCTCACACACTCAGAATGCAGTTATATACTTAGCTGCAGCCTTATCAACCAGTGTGCTTAGCATGTTCTGGTGTAGAAGGGCACCTGCTCCAACTCCCAGCAAAGCTGGTATCCCTGCCCTATCTTTTGAGTCAAGGAAACAGACTCAGCATAGCAGAACAGAAAATATTAAGGTCTCCCAGAAATCTGTCCTTCTCCAGGTCCTGGGAGGTGGTAAAAAGAATTGGGCACACCAGTCATAAAGATGACTTAAGCTCCCACCCCAGCTAGTGTTTTCTGCTTTACACAGAAAGCAGTGTGATATCTCTTTACAAAGCAGTGATTTAATGTTTTGCACAAATAATATATACTTTATAAAATGTTAGGAGATTTGAACGAATATACTCAAAAGAGAGCAAGAAATCACCCCTTGGAATAACCACAGTAAACATGTAGTGAGCATTCTTCCAGACAGTGCAGGAGGTGTATTTATTTGGTCTGTTGAACAAGGATGCAAGACGAAACTAACCTCATTCTTTTTTAAATACGTAAGTCTACCCAACTAGAACATGAGTTACATGAGAGGAAGCAGCTTGCCTTTGTTCCCTGATATGTCCCCAGAGCCAGATAAGGGCCTGGCATAGAAAAGGTCCCCAATAAATATTTGTTGAATAAATTATTACTATGCAAATATTATCCATGGTACAATCCTTTTTTTTTTTTTCTTTAAGGTTTACATTTTCTTATTTGGCCGCATCAGGTCTTAGTTGCAGTACATTGGATCTTTGTTACATCATGTGGGAGCTTTTCCTTGTGGCACACCAACTTTCTAAGTTGTGGTGCCCAGGCTCCAGACTGCACAGGCTCAGTACTTGTGGCCCAAGGACTTAGTTGCCTGGTAGCAGGTGAGATCTTAGTTCCCTGATCAGGGATTGAACCCATGTCCCCTACTTCGCAAGGTAGATTCTTAACCACTTTACCACCAGGCAAGTCCCACAACCAATTTTTATATTTGATGCATTTCATTTCATGGAGAGTTGTGGTTTTTTTTTTAATGGAGTTTTAACTGCTTCCCCTTCACTTGTGTTGTCTGCCTTGACTGTATTCTTCCCTTCCTCAGCTTCCCCAGCATTGTGTGAAATCCCTGGAACATCCTGTCTCCCAGAAACCCCTCTCAGGGAGGTTCCTCCCTCCTGCTTCAACCTGGAATGATTCTCTTTAGGCTCAAAGGGCTGGGGCACACAATTCCATCCTGAAATTCCCATCTGAATTCCATGCCTTCCTTTCTCTGGGGTTACTTCCTTCTTTGGATAGAGAACAAGCTCCAGAAACATCCTAAGAAAGTGTTTGGAGAGGGAAAGCATCCTTAGGTTTTCCTGGGGAAAGAAAGCTGACCTTTGCTTGTCCATGGAACTCAGCCCAGGCCCCCTCTTCACCATTCTGTCTGCTCCCTTCCTGGTCCTTCCATGTGCCATGCCCTTGTGTCCCTCAGGCCTTTGCAATTGCTCTTCTTTCTGAATGCTCTTCCTCAGGCTCATCGCAGGGGTACCCTTCTCATCCTTCAATCCTCAGTCTACATGTTCCCTTCTTAAAAAGCCCTTCAGACCACTCTACCTAACAGAGACCTTTCCCTCTACCTCGTCACTCTCTGTCACCTCCCTCCATTGTTCCTTTGTAGAATGTATTCTAACTGGCAAGTACATTGTCAGTATGGGTCTTGCTGGCTCATTGGATGTCACCCACGCTGGACTATCAGACCCATGTCTCTGCTGTTCACTCCTGTATCCCCCATGCTGGATATGGGGCCAGGTAAATAGCAGATACTTAGTAACTGTTTGCCAAATGGATGGATGAACACTGCTGCTCTGTGGCCTGTTGGATTAGCTTTCTTTTTTTTTTTTTTAATTTATTTTATTGTATATTTGGGGAGGGGTGCTGCACTGGGTCTTCATTGCCACATGCAGGCTTTTCCTGGTTGCAGCGAGCAGGGGCTACTCTCTAGCTGTGGTGTGTGGGCTTCTCATTGCAGTGGCTTCTCTTGTTGCAGAGTACAGGCTCTACAGTGAGTGGACTCAGTAGTTGTGGCCCACAGACTTAGTTGCCCCATAGCATATGGGATCTTAGTTCCCAGACCAGGTATCGAACCCATATCGCCTGCACTGGCAGGCAGGTTCTTAACCACTGGACCACCAAGGAAGTCCCTGGATTAGCTTTCTGTAGAATGAGGATGATCGTGGTAGCCACCACATAATGTGTAGTAAGAGTTAGATGAAGTAAGGAATACTTTAAAGAAATTATTATCTTCACATAGTAAGACTCAACAATTATTCTTTTCATTCTTTGTTTCTGAGTGCTAGGTTTAAATCTGACCCTGCTTGGGCAAACTTGAGCTAATCACAGAAGCTCTTGGGCTGTCAGAGTTTATTGAGTGCCTACACACTGTTCTAGTGCTGGAAATATGATGATAAGCAAAATATAAATCCCCGCTCTCCTGGGACTTACATTCCAAGATGTCTGATGTTCTAAACACTTTCTCTGATATCCTTTGTCACTTAGGCACTGAAATTACCTGGCTAGGTTTTGCCTGGAGGAGGGGATGAGGACTGGCTTTCTGTGATGGTTTGGCAGATCTCCTCCAATTGTGCATGTTTGAGAGTGAGTTTGCTAGCAACGGCATGGAGTCTGAAGTTATCCCCTCTGAGAGCACATCAGAACTGGAGGAGTTGGCTGACTGCCAGCAGAGCCTTGTGCCCAGAGGGCCTTGAGAGAGGCTCGGGGGAGGGGAGCAGCACAGGTGGCGAAAACATCCAGGGGCCCCACCTGCCTGGGGACAGCATTTCTTCTGATTTGCAAACCTTTCTCTATCCTTCCAAAAATGAGTGCTGTCCCAGTTCACCACAGGTGATAAAAACGGATATCTCCACATTCTCATTCATTCCTGCTTGGCCTTCGGTTTCAGCTCAATGCCCTGATCCAGAGCCTAACACTTAGCTTCTGGCCAGGAGGTGACTTCAGCTCCAGGGAAAAGCAAGCCCATTGTGTTTGCTTGGATCAATTGATAAGAGAAACTACTGAGGATGTTCTTCTTTGACATTTGCCAGGGGCGAAGTTTCATATAAGTGGGGTGTGTGGGTGGATGTGAAATAGCAGTTTGTCCCAAGAGACTGATTATGGGGCCAGAATCCGAATCCCAGGTCTGGAATGCAATCTAATACGTGACTTTGAATATAATGTAGATTGAGTTCATAAGATACTCAGCAAATTAATCAATCAGTAATTCTAAAGTGTTTTTGACAATAAACACAAACATGTGGATTATTTAAATAATATGGTAAATAGTGAAACCTCCAGTGGAAGAACAAAAGAGGTTGGATTTATTTGCTGAGAAGAGTCCCTGCAGGATCCCCCGGGGACAAGCGTGGCATGATCTGACAGATGTGGAAAGCCTCAGGCAGAGGACTCTCACGCTACAGAAAATTCCTAAGGGAGTCTGGTTGAGAGGACAAGAGGAGAGAAGCATAGGATAGATCTGAAATATCACTCTGAGACAGGCGTTCTTGTTGAATCTGTGTTAGGGCTTCCCAAGCGGCTCAATGGGTAAAGAGTCTGCCTGCAATGCAGGAGGCACAGGAGATGGGTTCGATCCCTGGGTCAGGAGGATCCCCTGGAGAGGAGCAACCTACTTCAGTATTCTTGCCTGGAGAATCCCCTGGACAGAGCTACATCCCTGGCCGGCTACAGTTCATAGGGTCACAAAGAGTCAGACACAACTGAGCGACTGAGCATGCATGCAGTAATAGCCCTTAAAGGCTACTCCTAATATAGTAGAAACATGTAAACTGTGGACCTAGATACATTTTCAAAGAATCATAAAAAAAAGCTAATGTCATAATTCTCATACAAATAGATGCTGAGTATGTGTTAAAAATAGAGTTGGACATGACTTTGTTACTAAATGGCAGCAGCAGTTGCTTTACAATGTTGTGTTAGTTTCTGCTATATAGCAAAGTGAATCAGCCATATATATATATATATCTATATATATATCTCCCTTCCTTTTGTATTTTCTTCCAATTTAGGACACCACAGAGCAATGAGTAGAGTTCCTTGTAGGTTCTCATTAGTTATCTATTTTATACATAATATCTATAGTGTATATGTGTCAGTCCGAACCTCCCAGTTCCTTCCACCTTGCCCTTTCCCTTTTGCTATCCATACGTTTGTTCTTTACATCTGTGTCTCTACTTCTGCTTTGCAAATAAAATCATCTATACAAAAAAAAAAAAGTGAAAATCACACGAGCAGTGATTTTCTAGCAGGCAATTCAGCTCATTTCTTGTAAAAATGGTGCAGCTGGGTGGCCCACTATTCACCACTGAATGAAGCCCCACTGTACGCCAGCACTGTTCTAGGGGCTGTTGGTGCAACAGCGGGCAAAGCAAGCAGAAATCGCTTTCATCTTGTATTCTGTTGTGTCGAGACTGATGATAAGCGAAATAAGGTAATGATGTGTTAGTTGGTGATAGGTGGTATGGAGAAAAATAAAGCAAGGAAGAACGAGGGGAAGCGTAGTGGCCAGGCCCAAAGGTCCCCCAAGAATCCCCTCAGGCATTCATACTCTTGTGTGGTTCCCTCCACAGTGTACCACATTGTACCGGGGTTAGTCTGTGTGACCAGTAGGATAAAAGTGGTAAAAGTGATGGAATGTCACGTGTGAGATTAGGTTTTAGAAGATAGTGGCTTCCTTTTTGGGCTCGCTTTCTGGTCTTTCCCTCTAGGGGAAGCTGGTTGCCATACTGTGGGGATAGTCAGGCAGCCTATGATGAGGCCCACAAGTAAGGAGCTGAGGTACCCCGTCAGAAGCTGGTGAGGAAAGGGGCTTGCCAGCAGACTGCAACCTCAGGAGAGACTGAACCAGAGCTTGGAGGAAGCCTTGTCTTCAGTGTTCTGGAGCTGAGGATGTATTTTCTGCATGGCTACCATCACTAGGCCCTGTGCTAAGTGCTTTGTTAGCACTTACAGTCATCACACCTAATTCTCCTAACAGCCTTATGTGGTACGCTATTATTACATCCATTTTACAGATCGAGGCTCAGAGGCTAATTCATTAGTGCACAAATCCTTCAGCTAGGACATGTCTGAGCCGGGACTCACACTTGGGCCTCTAAGCTGCCATGATATTCCTCCCCACCTTTGCTCTTTTCAAACAAGGCTTGTGATGTAACACTGATGCACTTTTCCCTTCCTTGTCCTCCCGGTCACTCCTAAATATTGACATTTATTGAGCTCTGTGATCCCCAGGCCATACTTGTCCCTCTACTTCACCTCTGGAATATCAACGGGCAGCTTCATATTCACAAGGATGATAGTCTATCCCACTCCAGGTTCATGGTTCTGGAATCTTGTAAGAACGTTTAACTGGAGATGTACCCTCTTGACAAAGTTTTAAGTACATGATGGTGGTGGTTTAGTCTCTAAGTTGTGTCCAACTCTTGGGACTCCATGGATTGTAGTCTGCGAGGTTCCTCTGTCCCTGCGATTTTCTAGGTAAGAATACTGGAGTGGGTTGCCATTGCCTTCTCCAGTGGATTTTCCCAACCCAGGGATCGAACCCGAGTCTCCTGCAGTGCAGGCAGATTCTTTACCAACTGAGCTACCAGGGAAGTGCAAGATACAATATTGTTAATTACAATCACAGCAGGTCTTGAGAACTTGTTTATCTTGCATAGCTGGCACTGTATACCTGTTAAATAGTGACTCCCCACTTCCTCCTTACAGGTTTGTCTCTAGCCTCCTTTGTCCCCTACAAAGGATACAAACTTCTTGTTTTGTGTTGTTGTTTAATTTCTAAATCGTGTCCAATTCTTTTGCGACCCTGTGGACTGTAGCTCACCAAGCTCTTCTGTCCATGGATTTCCCAACCAAGAATACTGGAGTGGGTTGCCATTTCCTTCTCCAGAGGGTCTTCCCAACCCAGGGGTCAAACCAAATCTCTTGCATTGGCAGGCAGATTCTTTTACTGCTGAACCACCAGGGAAGCCCACAAACTTCCTGCACTGCCTTAATTCTGGCTTACTCTTTTTATGTAGTTTTCTTTTGCATGAGATGTAACTAATTATTAAGATAACAAGAGGTGGGATCTCTCACGTCTCAGGTCTTTGATCCACAGGTTATGGGGCATATTAGTCTTCCTGCTGGGAAAACGGATTTCAGTCTAGGACACATACCCAAATGCCGTTAAGAGCCAGGCAGTCACTGAAAATGAGCAGCAGGCCCCATGGAGCACACAGCCCCCCTTGGACTGCCTTTCTATTTCCTGTTCTGCTGGAGACACAAAGATAAGCGCTGTTTCACTTCTTTCAACACTGATGTAAAGGCCCACAATACAAGCAGGATGATAAGCAACAACTGTCATGGGCTCTGTGCTGTGGTGATAGTGGGGTGGGCCAGGGAGGACGGTGGAATGCTGAGAAAATGCTTGCATAAGGTGTGGCTGCAACTCAGAACTGCTGAATAGTGTCCCATGGGAATGCAGGTCTACTGTGCACAGATATTCCAACAGACGACAGCAGTCTGGGTGACTTGGGTGAATGAAATTGACTGTCTTTTTTGTTTTCTGAAGTATTGCTGATTTACAGTATTGTGTTGTGTTAGTTTCAGGTGTACAGCAAAGTGATTCAATTATATATATAGTTTTTCAGATTGTTTTCCATTATAGATTATTACAAGATATTGAATATACTTCCCTGTGCTATATAGTAAATCCTTGTTGTTTATGTATAGTAGTGTGTATCTGTTAATCCCATACTCCTAATTTATCCCCACTGCCCTCTCTCCTTTGGTAATCACAGGTTTGTTTTCTATGAAAACTGACTGATTTTTATTATTGAAAAATAATTTAAAAATACTTTTCAGGCCGGGATAGTGGAGGTCAAACAAAACGTCTGTGGGCTCATGTGGGGTCCTAAACCTTGGCTGCACATCAGGATCACGTGGGGAGCCTTTAAAAGTGCTGATACCAAATCACACTCTGAGTCAATTAAGTCAGCCTCTTAGGAGGCAGGATCAGTCACCAGTATTTTTTAAAATGTCCCAGGTGATTTCAAAGTGCAGTTAAGATTGAGAGCTACTAGGCCTGATGGCCATCGGTCTGTGACCTCTGGCTTCTAAGGGCCTGTTTCAGCAGGAGCTGTGGGTTCTCTGCTCTACCTGGGCTTTTTCTGATGTTAATTGGAGGGGTGCCAGGTCACCAGGTGTCAGGTGCCCTGGGTGAGGCCTCCAAAGGAAGGCATCAGGTGCTCTCCTTCTCTGTTTCTCTTGAGGTCTCCATCTCTGTCATGAAATGTGGGTTTTCATGGTGCTGGCAGTTCCTGAGAAACTCACGTGTTGTTTCACTTAAATGGTAGCAAAGGCTCGTTTCACAGTGCACACTATCTGATTTAGCATCTTGTCCTGGATACAAGGGCTTCCCTGGTGGCTCAGACAGTAAAGAATCCACCTGCAGCTGAGATCTGGGTTCAATTCCTGGTTTGGGAAGATCCCCTGGAGAAGGGAATGGCAACTCACACCAGTCAGTATTCTTGCCTGGAGAATTCTATGGACAGAGGAGCCTGGTGGGCTACAGCCCATGGGGTCACAAAGAGTCAGACATGACTGAGTGTCTAACATGTGCACACACACACACATGTGGATAGAATTTCTTTCTTTCTTTTTTTTTTTTTTTTTTGCTCTTTTTCTTTTGGACACACTATGTAGCATGTGGGATCTTAGTTCCCAGACCAGGGATCCAACCTGTGCCTCCTGCACTGGAAGGCAGCATCTTAGCTCCTGGACTACTGGAGAAGTCCCATGGGTACAATTTCTTATTCAGTCACCTGGCTACACTGTTTCTATGTTATATGATAATGACTAGACATCATGCACCTTCTGTCACCTTGCAACTATGTGACGATGCCCTTTGGGTAGGTATACACACAAAATCGTCTTCAAGGTCTTAAGACTGAGTACAGCAGGTCTCCCCAGGTACCATGGCCTGATGGTGGTGGTAACCACGGTGGGCAAATAGCAGTGTCTGATATTTCTTCCCCATCCTCGGGTGGTGGTAGCTCTCACAGTCACATCCTTGACTCTGTTGTCTCATCTCTCTTGTGTCACACACTTTGGCTTGCTCTCTCATACCTCTTAAATCTGTGCCAGCAATTCTTAGTCTTTGCTGAGTTCCAAGCCCTTATTTTCAACAGTCCATTAGGCGCTTTCACCTGAATGTCTTATAGGAACCGTGGACTCAAGGTGATCGATCCTGAATTTATTATTATTTTCAATAAATTTGTTATTCTTTCTCTCTCCATTTTCTTTTTTCTAAAGGAATTTACTGAAAGGACACACAAGAGAAAAACTGATAAACCAGAACTAAGGAAAGAGCCCAGGACACTTGTGGATTCAGAGCCTCAAGAAGCTGCCTTTGGATGACTTGTTCACAGCTACCTCCAGGACACATGTGTTTCTGCTCAGATTCAGATTCCTGAGCAAGATGACCTGATTGGTGTTTCTTTGGTCATGTGCCACCCCCGACTTTAACCCCTGTGGTTGAAAACCCACCAGAATCAGACAAAACAGGCTGGGTGCTGTTACTAGGAGAAGGGAAAGAATTTCCAAGGAGCAGAAAAAGGATTTTATAAAAATTGTCCTCATCTTATTGATTTAAACATTATGCAGGTAGCAAGTAAGCAAATGCACTTGCGAAAAACCAAATAATGAAGAGTATAGAGTAATACCTTACTTCCTACCTTACTCTCACCCCCAGAGGTAAGTACTATCAATTTATGGTGTCTCTTTATAGATTTTTTGGTACATTTAGCTATTGTAAATTTATCTGTAAACTTATATGTATATACACAATAATATAACTATTTTTAAATGAATATGATGTACTACCTTAATTTACAGACCTTTACCATTTTAAAACTTACAGCTCGACTTCATATCTATTTTAACAAGTAATTCATGGTCAACATTAAACAATATAGAAGTTAATAAAATGAAAAGTAAAAATTTCCTTTCTTATCCACATTTTCGTAAATTCCTAGTGCTATTCCCCAGAAGTAACCACTGGCAAGTTTCTTTTATATCAGAAGAAATACTGTAAGGTAAACAAGCAGGGCCTCCTAGGACTGCTCCCTTTCTATAGACCAATGTTATAATGTCAATTATGTTTATCAGCCCATTTTCATAAATAGAGCAAAATCAATAGTATCAATGGATGGATGATTGCCAACATTTTGGTTACAAAATGTAGTATTTGTTAAGTTACTGTCAGTAAACTTTCTCCCTCTTCCAACTTCCTGACTCCCCAGATATATATTTTTTATGTAACAGGGCCCAGGCCAATTTTTAAATCAACATTTTATAGATATCCTTGCTGCTTATAAATCTGACATAAAACCGGTGTTCAAAGATCTTCATTCTGCTGCTGCTGCTGCTAAGTCACTTCAGTTGTGTCTGACTCTGTGCGACCCCATAGACAGCAGCCCACCAGGCTCCCCCGTCCCTGGGATTCTCCAGGCAAGAACACTAGAGTGGGTTGCCGGAAATAGACTAGAACAGGTTTGTCAAAATCCAATTAGATAAGTATCTCTCTTTGGACCAGAACATGCAGTATTACATGAACATATCTTAGGGAGAAAGACATTTGCAGGTTTTTTTCTGTTTGAATTCTGGGGTAAAATTCTTTGTTCTCATAAAATATTTTACAGATAGAGGGGACGTTAGGTTTGATTGCTACAACCTTCTTACACCGTCAACCATTTGGAAACAGCTACATCAGCTGTAAAGAGGAGTGTCAGCTGGTGTGAGGCCTGGTAAGCAATTTTGGGAGCAAAAGCTTGTGTTAATTGTCATCAGCTGGCACACGAGGCAGGGCAGCTCTTACCTCTTCACTGAGCTCCATGCAGAACATTCTGGACACACTGTGGCCTGCTTCTTGGATCTTTTTCAATCTAATGAAAGGAATTCTAAGAATGCAGAGGGATCCCCATTCCCCTAGGCATGCTAAGAACTCCTTTGCTTCCTGAGATCATGAGAAGCAGAAGGAAAGTAGAAGTAAAAAGTTTAATTACCCTTTTTAAAAATTTAATTGATCTATGGCTGCGCTGGGTCTTCATTGCTGTGCCAGACTATCTCTAGGTGTAGCATGCAGGCGTCTCACTGCAGTGGCTTCCTTTGTTGAGGAGCACAGGCTCTAGAGAACATGGGCTTCAGTAGTCACAGCTTGCAGGATCTTTCATTAAGATATATAGGCTCTAGAGCACAGGCTCAGCAGTTGTGGCACACAGGCTGGGTTGCCTCTTGGCATATAGGATCTTAGTTCCCTGACCAAGGATCAAACCTGTCGGGAGCCAGAGTGAGGAATCCCACCCGTGACAGGGTCACGTGGCAAACTCAGATGGCAGGGCAATTTGAGTCATCGGATTTCTCCCTGGTTTTTCCTGAACATGTGCCCCCCAAAACAAAAATTTGTCTGTTTTCCCATTTCAGCCCAACCCCCCTTTGATAACGCTCTAGCCTGCCTAACAGGTTCCCCTAATTTTCTGCAAGCTTGTGAATTGCTCACAACCTCCCAAATGTGGAAGGCACAAAAGCCTCAAAGTATCTTAAAGTTTCAGAGTCTTCAAATTTATATTGGTGACAGGATTTCACAGTTGACTCAATGATTGCTGCCAGACCTCCTTATTTCTTATCTCAGGCACCCAGGAAGATGTAATCTATATAAATGGGATATGGAAAAAGGGATATGTAGTAGTTTTGATATTAGCAATACTGAACTTTTGAGTAAATTACTTTTCTTTTGCTATAAATTACTTTTCTTTTGCTATAAATCACTGTACTTCCTTTTATTACAAACTGCTGTATTCTTATTTAGTGTTTTCTGAGAGAGGCATTCAGACTTTGGAAAGATTAACACAGATAAGTCTTCTGGTTAACAAAAACTTCATCAGGAGAGAGCCATAAAAATGTTAATAGGCCTCTTGGCCAGAAGATAGTGTAAACCACCTGAGACTTTTGTAACAGGAGAGTATGCAAAAAAGAAAGCCTTGTCTCAATGAGGGTCGGGACTGCTACTTCTGCGTAACTCTGCATATTCTATTATGTGTAATTTGGGGTATATAAGTTGATTCTGAACAATAAACGCTCTCTTGGAGCCTTACGCCAACGTTAGATTTCCCCTTTTTTCCCCCTTTTTCCCCCTTCCCTTTTTTCCCTCTTTTTCCCTCTTGGAGCTTTACACCGATGCTGGGCTTCCCATGTCATTCTTTTTCTCCCCTTTCTCCTTTTTTCGGCTGAATTCCCATCTGGGGCGGGGAGGCTCACCACGTCTACTTACCTGTCCCGGCTGCTAAGATCTGTGAGAGAGAGAGCCCAGGGCGGGGCACTCTCCGATATTCAAACGGACGCCGGTGGCCTACGTAGATGGTGCAAACCTCTTGTCTTGAGGTTTTATTGGTTTTCCCCGTAAACCAAGTTATTCAGCCCTCTTTTCTTCCACTAATTTCCTACTATACTATTCTTTCCTGAGCTATCCTGTTCTCTCCTATCCTGTCCTATCTCGCCCGCTCTGTCCCCGCTTTAAATATCCCTGGATCCACCGGGGCTGGTCCCCAGCAGTAGCAACTTGTCTAGTGTCTATAAGACAGAAGCGTTTGAAGGCGGCTTATGTTCCTTAAAATGTTTGAATATGCTGTCTTGCTAGGTTCTCCACCAGGAACAAGTGATGCTTGGAATTTCTGTGGTGTGCTAGTCTTTCTTTGTTAATCCACTTCTTCCCTTCCTCTTTCCTTTCCTTCCTTCCCTCCCTTCTTTGCTTCCTTCCAGAAAACCAGCATTTTTTTTGCCTCACGAAGTTCAAATATACACAACTACCTGTATCAAGAAAATGGCACTAAATGGACGCAAAGTAAAATAATTTTAGCAAGTAGAACACTTCCCTGCTCTCACACAAGACCTTTGCTTCTGCACCTGCATGTCACCCAAAATCATCCCGGGACGTTTCCCTCCCACGAGCATCCCTGCTCAGTGCAGAGAGAGGAGACCCCGGAGAAGAGCCGCCACGTAGGTGTGATCTCCCCCGCACACGCCGTCTGCTTCTGAGTGGCGTGGCTTTCTGTCCAAATCCATGTCTTAGAGAAGAAGCTGTGCTTTCCTGTCTTTGACGCTGAGGCTAGATTTTTCTGAAGCAAACCAGCTGTCTGTTAAGCCTTGTTAAATGCCTCGACATGCCCGCCGGGAGAAAGGAAGGGATAGTGACGGGTTATAGGAAACTTCGGTGGGAAATTAGTTATGACAATAATTCTGTCTGAGGATATGGCTCTAGATACCAGCTATGTCCCCTCTTTTTTTCTTTTAAACTTTTAATTTTGTATCGGAGTGTAGCCTATTAACAATGCTGTGACGGTTTCAGCTGGACAGCAAAGGGACTCAGGCACACATACACATGTATCCATTACCCCCTGAACTCCCCTCCCATCCAGGCTGCCACCTGACATTGAGCAGAGTTCCCTGTGCTGGTCAGCAGGTCCTTGCTGGTTCTCCATGTTAAATACAGCGTGAGTCCATGTCCATCCCAGACTCCCTGACTGTCCCTTCCCCCACCCTTCCCCCTGGTGACCATCAGGTGATTACAGAGTATTGAGCAGAGTTCCCTGTGCTGTCCAGCAGGTCCTTGCTGGTTCTCCATGTTAAATACAGCAGTGAGTCCATGTCCATCCCAGACTCCCTGACTGTCCCTTCCCCCACCCTTCCCCCTGGTGACCATAAGGTTATTACGGAGTATTGAGCAGAGTTCCCTGTGCTGTCCAGCAGGGCCTTGCTGGTTCTCCATGTGAAATACAGCAGAGTGTCCATCTCACAATCCCCAGAGTCCCCAAGAGTCAGACACGACTGAGTGACTTTTACTTTCGAGTCTCCTTTGGACCTAAATGTTTAGTTGCGTCTCCCGCCCACCTTTTCCCCCAAAGTTTATCGAAAAAAAATTCTTTTCTTTTCTGTTCTTTTGACTTCTGTTCATGCACCGACGTTTCTGTGGCTGTGGCCACCAGAGGCTACTCTTGAGTTGCGTCCACGGGCTTCTTCTTGTGGTTGCAGACCACGGGCTTAAGCAGTTCTGGCATACAGGCACGGCTGCCCCTCGGCATATGCGATCTTCCCGGACCGGGATTCGAACCTGTGTATCCTGTGTTGACAGGCCAATTCTTAACCACTGGACCGCCAGGTAAGCCCAACCGTGGGCTTCTAACCTTAATGTTTTCCTTCATGCTCCAAAGGACCAATTTTGTCTCTGTGGCTCCCTTTGCAGTCTCTATCAGGAGCAAAGACTATTACTGAAATACACGGAGATATTTCCTAAACTTGGGGAAGCTAGAGTTTCCATCCTCCTGGGTCACTTTTCGGGTTTCTCCAACAGAAAAGGACTGTTTTTTGGTTCCCGTCGTCTGTGCTGTGCTGGTTTTAAGAGACCCTGAGAGCGACAGCTTTTAACAGACTCCTCGCTGGTGCTGAGGGGCTTGGATGCCGGCGTTCAGCTGGCTGGCAGCATCTCTTGCCTTCAAAGCTATCTCGCCAAAAAGGCTGATGCCCAGGGCACCGGGTGATGCCGAAAAGCCTGCTAGGATCAGTCCCGGTTGCAGAGGAACGTTAATTAAAAGTCAGCCCTGATGGGCACCCCTCTGCTGTGTCCCATCCCCTCACAGAGGAAGCTTTTAATCACGCGCGGTTCTGCTGTGTCCGTGGTGACCCATTTCACAGCATGCTGCCATCGTGCGAGCCGCCGTCTCTCCACCGGATAGAAGCAGTGACTCATAAAATGTCCCGGAGTCATGGAGAAGGCGTAGGGTTTTGACCTCTGAGAGCCTGGAATCCTACTTCAGGCTTTGCTGTCCCTCTTAGCTGGGGTGTCTTCTCGGAGACCCTCAGCATTGCTAAACCTCGGTTTCCCCCTGTTTAGAATAGACCACAGTCATTAGATTCAGGCTTGCAAAAAGGATTAAAAAAAGGCTTCCCTGGGGGCTCTGTGGTGGAATCTGCCTTTCAGGCAGGAGACACAGGTTCCAGCCCTAGGTATGAGAGGATCGATCACACGCCTTGCAGGAAGTGAGCCCACAGACCGCAGCTGTTTAACTTAAAATTTTTTTTTTTAATTGAAGGATAATTGCCTTGCAGCATTGTGTGGGTTTCAACCAAACATCAACATGAATCAGACATAGGATTACCCACATCCCCTTCCTGTTGAACTTCCCTCGCACCCCCCACCCCTCTAGGTTGTCCCAGAGCCTCCGTTCGAGTTCCCCGAGTCACACAGCAAATTCCCCTTGGCTATCTATATTACGTCAGTTCAGTCGCTCAGTCATGTCCGACTCTTCACGACCCCATGGACTGCAGCACGCCAGGCCTCCCTGTCCATCACCAACTCCCAGAATTTACTCAAACTCACATCAATCAAGTCGCTGATGCTATCCAGCCATCTCATCCTCTGTCGTCCCCGTCTCCTCCTGCCCTCAATCTTTCCCAGCATCATGGGTCACTTTTCGGGTTTCTCCAACAGAAAAGGACTGTTTTTTGGTTCCCGTCGTCTGTGCTGTGCTGGTTTTAAGAGACCCTGAGAGCGACAGCTTTTAACAGACTCCTCGCTGGTGCTGAGGGGCTTGGATGCCGGCGTTCAGCTGGCTGGCAGCATCTCTTGCCTTCAAAGCTATCTCGCCAAAAAGGCCTGATGCCCAGGGCACCGGGTGATGCCGAAAAGCCTGCTAGGATCAGTCCCGGTTGCAGAGGAACGTTAATTAAAAGTCAGCCCTGATGGGCACCCCTCTGCTGTGTCCCATCCCCTCACAGAGGAAGCTTTTAATCACGCGCGGTTCTGCTGTGTCCGTGGTGACCCATTTCACAGCATGCTGCCATCGTGCGAGCCGCCGTCTCTCCACCGGATAGAAGCAGTGACTCATAAAATGTCCCGGAGTCATCGAGAAGGCGTAGGGTTTTGACCTCTGAGAGCCTGGAATCCTACTTCAGGCTTTGCTGTCCCTCTTAGCTGGGGTGTCTTCTCGGAGACCCTCAGCATTGCTAAACCTCGGTTTCCCCCTGTTTAGAATAGACCACAGTCATTAGATTCAGGCTTGCAAAAAGGATTAAAAAAAGGCTTCCCTGGGGGCTCTGTGGTGGAATCTGCCTTTCAGGCAGGAGACACAGGTTCCAGCCCTAGGTATGAGAGGATCGATCACACGCCTTGCAGGAAGTGAGCCCACAGACCGCAGCTGTTTAACTTAAAATTTTTTTTTTTAATTGAAGGATAATTGCCTTGCAGCATTGTGTGGGTTTCAACCAAACATCAACATGAATCAGACATAGGATTACCCACATCCCCTTCCTGTTGAACTTCCCTCGCACCCCCCACCCCTCTAGGTTGTCCCAGAGCCTCCGTTCGAGTTCCCCGAGTCACACAGCAAATTCCCCTTGGCTATCTATATTACGTCAGTTCAGTCGCTCAGTCATGTCCGACTCTTCACGACCCCATGGACTGCAGCACGCCAGGCCTCCCTGTCCATCACCAACTCCCAGAATTTACTCAAACTCACATCAATCAAGTCGCTGATGCTATCCAGCCATCTCATCCTCTGTCGTCCCCGTCTCCTCCTGCCCTCAATCTTTCCCAGCATCAGTCTTTTCAAATGAGTCAGCTCTTCCCATCAGGTGGCCAAAGGATTGGAGATTCAGCTTCAGCATCAGTCCTTCCAATGAATATTCAGGACTGATTTTCTTTAGGATGAACTGGTTGGATCTCCTTGCAGTTCAAGGGGCTCTCAAGAGTCTTCTCCAACACCACAGTTCAGAATCACCGATTCTTTGGCACTCTGCTTTCTTTATGGTCCAACTCTCACATGCATACGTGACTAGTGGAAAAACCATAGCTTTGCCTAGACGGACCTGTGATTACAGAGACCCCTGGAGGCAGGGGCTGGACCACAAACGTGTCCCAGAGGGAATGCTGAAAGGATGCTCTGCTTGGAGGCAACAGAGACCTGAATGGAGGGTGTGTGGGCACCCAGCCCCGGAGCTGGACAGGGAGAGAGTGTGGTTCCCTGTCCACTTCTGGCCTCCCTGCAAACCTAGCGGGGGACTCTAGGCAGAGTGCTGACCTCAGGCCTCTCCTGAAAGCTGTGTCTAATTCCAGCAGGAGAGCTGAGACTTGTCACATTTTTCTCTTTTTATTGACATAGTTGATGTGTGTATTATGTTTCAGGCATACAGCACAGCAATTCACCATTTTTTAAAGGTTATACTCCATCGATAATTGTTATAAAACATTGGCTGTATTCTCTGCATTGTCCGATGGAACCTTGTAGCTTGCTTATTTTATATGAAGTGGTTTGTGCCTCTTAGTTCCCTCCTGCTATCGTGAGACTTCCCGCTTCCTTCTCCCCGACTGGGAATCACGAGTTTGTTCTCTGTGAGTCTGTGTCTGTTTTGTAAGTGAGTTCATCGGTGTCATAGTTTACTCAAATGGTAAAGAATCGGCCTGCGATGCAGGAGACCAGGGTTCGATCCCTGGGTGGGGAAGATCCCCTGGATTCTTGCCGGGAGAGTCCCATGGGCAGAGGAGCCTGGCAGGCTCCAGTTCGTGGGGTCGCAGAGTCAGACATGACTGAGCGCCTAACACACAGACACACACCCCTACCTTAGATTCCACACGTCGGTGAGATGATATATTTGTTTTTCTCTTTTTGCCTTACTTTCTATGATCGTCTCTGGTTGCAGCTGTGCTGATGCAGATGGCGTTCTTGCATCCCTTTTTTATGGCTGCGGAGTATTCCCTTGTCTGTGTGAACCATAGCTTCTGTATCCGTCCTTCTGTTGACGGACACTCGGGTTGCTTCCACGTCTTGGCTTTGTGAATACTGCTCCCGTGGACACTGCGGTGCATGATCTAATGATTTTTATTCTAAGTATTACTCTTTTAAGCAGATGCCCAGGAGCGGGATTGCGGGTCATATGGCAGCTCTGCTCTCAGGCTGTCAAGGAGCCCGCATTCTGCTCTCCACAGTGGACGCAGCAATGCCCATTCCCACCAGCACTGCAAGAGGGTTCCCTTCCCCCCACACCCTCTCCAGCATTTGTTGTTTGTAGACTTTTTGATGATGGCCATTCTGACCGTGGTATTGAAAGACTCAATGCCTAGGCAGGTTGATAAGAAGTCCAGGGGTCCCCCAGGAGAGAGGGGTCTGGAATTCTCAAGGAGGAAGAAAGGACAAACTTTTTTTCCCCCTTGATATTCCTTAGAATTATAATAATGTATCCTGCTTGAGGACAGTCTCTGGGAAAAAAAAAACCTTCAGGCTAATCCTATTATCTTAAAATGTAAATTATGGAAATAGGTCTGGTGAGGTCTTTGCAACCTCCAGACATTCTTTGGATTCACTGGAGAGTATATAACTCCATTGCTAACACTAGTGAGGGGCTACTCTTTCTGCCCCCTTCTGATGCCTATGTCAGAAGCTTTCTCTATCTCCTTTATACTTTAATAAAACTTTATTACACAAAAGCTCTGAGTGATCAAGCCTTGTTTTTGGCCCCAGATTGAATTCTTCTCCTCCACAGGCCAAGAAGCCCAGCGTCTTTTTGTGGTTCAGCAATAACCTTTCAGTATGAGGTGATACCTCACTGTAGGTTTGATTTATGTTTTTTCTAATAGTGAAGGGGAGGACAGAGGATGAGATGGCTGGATGGCATCACTGACTCGATGGACGTGAGTCTGAGTGAACTCCAGGAGTTGGTGATGGACAGGGAGGCCTGGCATGCTGCGATTCATGGGGTTGCAAAGAGTCGGACACAACTGAGTGACTGAACTGAACTCAACTGAATAGTGACCTGTCTTTTAAAAAATTAAAAGATGCTTACTCCTTGGAAGTAAAGTTATGACCAACCTAGATAGCATATTAAAAAGCAAAACATTACTTTGCCAACAAAGGTCCATCTAGTCAATGCTATGATTTTTCCAGTAGTCATATAAGGATGTGAGAGTTGGTCTCTAAAGAAAGCTGAGCACAGAAGAATTGATGCTTTTGAGCTGTGGGGTTGGAGAAGACTCTTGAGAGCCCTTTGGACTGCAAGGAGATTCAACCAGTCCCTCCTAAAGGGATCAGTCCTGAGTGTTCATTGGAAGGACTGATGTTGAGGCTGAAACTCCAATCCTTTGGCCACCTGATGCAAAGAACTGACTCATTGGAAAAGACCCTGATTCTGGGAAAGAATGAGGGCAGGAGGAGAAGGGGCAACAGAGGATGAGATGGCTGGATGGCATCACCGACTCAGTGAACACAAGTTTGGATAAACTCCGGGAGTTGGTGACAGACAGGGAGGCCTGGCGTGCTGCGGTTCATGGGGTTGCAAAGAGTCGGACATGACCGAGCGGTTGAACTGAACTGAATAATGCCCAACGTGGAGCATCTTTTCATGTGGCCGAACCCACCTGAGCAAGGCCCACCTGGCTTCAATCCAGTTGTGTGAACCACAGTTCCTCCATTCTGATTTGTAAACGTGTTTTCCTTCATGGCCAAAGCAGTTGGTGCTCAATTCATATTGAATCGGCCACACACAGGCTGCTTTGGTTAGCCTGACACTCAAAATACATCATGCATGAGCCAGAAAGATTTCCATATGCCTCCATGTGTGAGAATCTCTTCCATCATCTTCCTGTTTCCATGGCGAATCTTCCTTATTTCTTTTTTATGGATGTAGAGTTGGTTGACAGCGTAGTATTTGTGTCGTGTGAATAGCTAAGTGAATAAGTTTTATATATATTCCCTGGTGGCTCAGGCGGTAAAGCATCTGTCTACAATGCAGGAGACACAGGTTCAAGCCCTGGGTTGGGAAGATCCCCCGGAGAAGGATGCTTTGGTTAGCCTGACACTCAAAATACATCATGCATGAGCCAGAAAGATTTCCATATGCCTCCATGTGTGAGAATCTCTTCCATCATCTTCCTGTTTCCATGGCGAATCTTCCTTATTTCTTTTTTATGGATGTAGAGTTGGTTGACAGCGTAGTATTTGTGTCGTGTGAATAGCTAAGTGAATAAGTTTTATATATATTCCCTGGTGGCTCAGGCGGTAAAGCATCTGTCTACAATGCAGGAGACACAGGTTCAAGCCCTGGGTTGGGAAGATCCCCTGGAGAAGGAAATGGCAACCCACTCCAGTACTATTACCTGGAAAATCCCATGGACAGAGGAGCCTGGTAGGCTACAGTCTATGAGGTTACAAAGAGTTGGACATGACTGAGTGACTTCACTTTGCATATAGTTTATATATAAAATTCTTTTAATATATAAAATTTTATACATAATAAGATTTTTAGATATGTGTATACATAGGAGCTTTCCAGGGAGGTCCGCTGGTAAAGAATCCGCCTGCATTGCAGGAGACCCCGATTTGATCCCTGGATTGGGAAGATCCCCTGGAGAAGGGATAGGCTACCCACTCCAGTATTCTTGGGCTTCCCTGGTGGCTCAGCTGGGAAAGAATGTGCCTGCAATGTGGGAGACCTGGGTTCGATCCCTGGGTTGGGAAGATCCCCTGGAGCAAGAAATGACAACCCACTCCAGTATTCTTGCCTGGAGAATTCCATGGACAGAGGAACCTTGTGGGCTGTAGTCCGTGGGGTCGCAAAGAGTGGGACACGACTGAGGGACTAAGAATAGGCACATTCTTTCCCAGCTGAGCCACCAGGGAAGCCCAAGAATCCTGGAGCGGGCAGCCTATCCTTTCTCCAGGGGATCTGCCCGACCCCGGAATCTAATCGTGGTCTCCTGCATCGCAGGCAGATTCTTTCCCAGCTGAGCCGCCAGGGAAGCCCTCATCCATCGCAGTGTGCATCCATTAATCCCACAGTCCTGGTTTGTCCTTTCCCTCTTTCCCTCTAGTAACCATAAGCCTGTTCTCTACGTGTTTGAGTCTATTTCTGATTTGTCAGTGAGTCCATTCGTACCCTCTTCCCGCCTCTCTTTTTTTTAGATTCCACATAGAATTGACATCACACGATATTCCTCTTTCTCTGCCCTCCTTCACTGAGCATCACCGTCTCTGGGTTCATCTACGTTGCTGCAAATGGCACGTCCCCACTCTATGTGGGTGAGTAACATTCCATCGTGCGTGGGGCCCCGTCTTCTTTGCCCATGCATCCGATAATGGACACTTAGGCTGCTCCCACGTCTTGGCTCCTGTGAACAGTGCTGCTGTATAAACGCTGACACACATGTATCTTCTCAGCTGTGTTTGTTTTCTTCGGATATACATGCAGGAGAGGAGGAGACTTGTGTTTCAGAAAATGTAGAATAGTTGTAGGTTGTCAGCGAGCTTGGGAAGATCATACGGACAGTTCTTACAGTGTCCGCAGCAGTTTGCCCCATGTTATTTACAGCTTTTGAAAAATTTTTATTATTAAATTTATTTCTTTTTAAAGGGAACAAAGGTGAATATTTTTAATGACAAAAGGTACAATTCACAAAGAAGAAAGACCTCATAAAACCACTGGACAGCTAACAACAGAGACACAAACATACGTAAAGCCAAAACTCAGACAAAATATAAGGGAAAAGAAAAACATACATAATGATAGTGAGACATGTTAACAGTTCTCTGAGAGCATTTTATCACGTGCAGAGAAGTAAGAATAGGACCATCTTGAAGGATCTCAATAATAATTAAAATATATTTCCATGTGTATTTATATTAATGTTGTATCTGTGTTAGTCACTCAGTTGTGTCCCATCTTTGCTATCCTATGAACTGGACTATACACTCCATGGAATTCTCCAGAATACTGGAGTGGGTAGCCATTCCCTCCTGCAGGGGATCTTCCCAACCAAGGGATGGAACCCAGGTCTCCCGCATTGCAGGCAGACACTTTTCCATCTGAGCCACCAGGAAAGCACCTATGAGTCTTGTATCCTGCACAAATATATTTAAAATTGTGTGCATCATATGTTGTTATTAGATGTCTACAGAGTATTCAGAAAAACTGGCAAAAAGATGGACATCACTAAATTTCAAAAAGTAGAATTGTTTTTTTTTTGTGTGTGTGATTCAGTTATATATCTGTTATAATATATAGTTATTATATATATAAGTATATAACTATAGTGATATATAACTATCAGTTCAGTTCAGTCCCTCATTCGTGTCCGACTCTTTGCGACCCCATGAATCGCAGCACATCAGGCCTCCCTGTCCATCACCAACTCCCGGAGTTCACTCAGACTCATGTCCATCGAGTCAGTGATGCCATCCAGCCACCTCATCCTTGGTCAGCCCCTTCTCCTCCTGCCCCCAATCCCTCCCAGCATCAGAGTCTTTTCCAATGAGTCAACTCTTCGCATAAGGTGCCCAAAGTACTGGAGCTTCAGCTTTAGCATCATTCATTCCAAAGAAATCCCAGGGTTGATCTCCCTCAGAATGGACTGGTTGGATCTCCTTGCAGTCCAAGGGACTCTCAAGAGTCTTCTCCAACACCACAGTTCAAAAGCATCAATTCTTTGGCACTCAGCCTTCTTCACAGTCCAACTCTCACATCCATACATGACCACAGGAAAAACCATAGCCTTGACTAGACGGACCTTAGTCGGCAAAGTAATGTCTCTGCTTTTGAATATACTATCTAGGTTGGTCATAACTTTTCTTCCAAGGAGTAAGCGCCTTTTAATTTCATGGCTGCAGTCACCATCTGCAGTGATTTTGGAGCCCCAAAAAACAAAGTCTGACACTGTTTCTACTGTTTCCCCATCTATTTCCCATGAAGTGATGGGGCCAGATGCCATGATCTTCGTTTTCTGAATGTTGAGCTTTAAGCCAACTTTTCCACTCTCCTCTTTCACTTTCAACAAGAGGCTTTTTAGCTCCTCCTCACTTTCTGCCATAAGGGTGGTGTCATCTGCATATCTGAGATTATTGATATTTCTCCCAGCAATCTTGATTCCAGCTTGTGTTTCTTCCAGTCCAGCATTTCTCATGATGTACTCTGCATATAAGTTAAATAAGCAGGGTGACAATATAACCATATAAAACTATATATAACTATAGTTATAGATAACTATATAATATATAGTTATAATTTTTGGAATCATTTTCCATTGTAGGTTATTGCAAGATACTGACTCTAGTCCCCCTTGCTATACAGTAAACCTTTGTGGCTTGTTGTGGGTCTTTTCTTCCCCATGTCAGTCACATCTTATCTGAGCTGGGTACTGTTGTTACAATTCATGGACCAATATGGATACACCATCATTCACTCGAGTCCATGCATTACTCAGATGTCCTTCACTTTCCCTAACGTCCTTTTTCTCTGTCTGTCCCTGGAACCCCGTCCCAGCCCCCCTGTGACATTTAGTTTTCCTGTCTGTTTGGACTCCTCTGGGTTGTGATGGTTTCCGACTGTCTTCACCTTTGATGACCTTGACATTTCTGTTCTGAAGAGCATTTTCTCGGACGCCTCTGCGTTTGGGTTTGTGTGACGTTCTTCTCGAGGGCAGGCTGGAGTCACGGGTTTTGGGGAGGAAGGTCACAGAGACGAAGTCCCCTTCTCTCATCACGTCCAGCGTGCAGCTGCCCGTGTGACTCATCACCAGTCATCTTGACCTTGCTCGTCTGCTCGTGGTGTGTCCATTAGCGTCTCCACCATCGGGAGTCTCTTCCTCCCCCTTGGCGAGGAAGTCACGCGACCCACCCAGCCTTCAGAAGTCAGGAGCTGCAGCCCACCCTTATGTCCTTGGTATTTACATAAATCATCTGGACTTCTGCATAGAAAGTCTCCGTGGAAATTCTCCATGTGTTTCTTCACTCCATCTCCTTTTTCTTTGGAGGATCACTGCTTTGGGTTTCCCTGGTGGCTCGGTGGTAAGGAATCTGCCTGCCAATGCAGGAGACGGGGGTTCGATCCCCTAGAGAAGGAAATAGCCACCCTCTCTAGCATCATTGCCTGGAGAATCCCATGCACAGAGGAGCCAGGCGGGCTACAGCCTGTGGGTTTGCAAAGAGTGGGACACAAGTGAGTTAACACACACACCACTCTATTAGAGGGGCTTCCTTGGTGGCTCAGAGGGTAAAGAATTTGCCTGCACCATGGGAGACTTGGGTTGGGTCCCTGGGTTGGGAAGATCCCCTGGAGAAGGAAACAGCCACCTGCTCCAGTATGGTTGCCTGGAGAACCCCGTGGACAGAGGAGCCTGGTGGGTCTACAGTCTATGGGGGTCACAGATTTGGACACGACTGAGTGACTGAGCAAAATTAATGGTTTTACAAGGTTGAGTTGGTTTCTGCTGTGGCCACGTGGCTCAGGCATACGTTTACATACTTCCCCTCTGTCTTGACCCGCCCACCCAACTGTCTACACCCCCAGGTCATCACAGAGCCCCGAGCTGGGCTCCCTGAGCTATAAAGCAGCTGCCCACTGGCCGTCTGTTTGGTATGCGGTGATGGACAGGCGTCA
>SJXQ01008718.1:58340-74077 GCA_006408695.1 Aepyceros melampus
CTGACCTTTCAAGGTCGTCAACATGCTCTCTCAGCTCGAGGATCTGGGGTCGCATAGTCTGACGTGTGGTGCCAGGCAGCAGGCTTTTAATTCTCTCCTGAGATGGTTGGATGGCATCACCGACTCGTGGACATGAGTTTGAGCAAGCTCCAGGAGTTGGTGAGGGACGGGGAGGCCTGGTGTGCTGCGGTCCACAGGGTCGCAGAGTGACTGAACAGCCGACAATTTTATGTCTCTGGAGTTTTACTCCACCCACGGGCATCACGCTGGTACAGAGACATCTCAGCTCCTTCCTCCAAATGCCCTTTAAAGAGAATTATCTTATTGGAATGGAGTTGATTGCCATGCAGCTGTACGGCAAGGTGATTCTGTTCTATATATGTGCGTGCGTGTATCAGTATAGATATGCCCTCTTTCATATTGTTTTCCATTAGGCTTTATGTCTGGATATTGAACATCGTTCCCCGTGCTGTTCAGAAGGACCTTGTGGTTAATCCATCCTCTCACCTCCCAGTCCACGCCCCCACCTTCTTCTTGGCAAAGCTCTCTGTTCTCTCTGGATCTATGTCTGTTTTGTTAATGTTTGTTTGTAACTTTTTTAAAGATTCCACATATTAGTTCAATCAGTCATGTCTGACTCTTTGCGAGCCCACAGACTGCAGCATGCCAGGCCTCCCTGTCTATGACCATCTCCCAGAGCTTGCTCAAACTCATGTCCACTGAGTCAGTGATGCCACCCAACCATCTCATCCTCTGTCGCCCCCTTCTCCTCTTGCCCTCAATCCCCCCCAGCATCAGGGTCTTTCCCAGTGAGTCAGCTCTTCGCATCAGGTGGCCAAAGCACTGGAGCTTCAGCTTCAGCATCAGTCCTTCCAATGAATATTCAGGACTGATCTCCTGTAGGATGGACTGGTTGGATCTCCTTGCAGTCCAAGGGACTCTCAAGAGTCTTCTCCAACATCATAGTTCAAAAGGATGACTTCTTTGGTGCTCAGCCTTCTTTTTGGTCCAACTCTTTACATGCATATATGACCGCTGGAAAAAACATAGCTTTGACTGGGTGGACCTTTGCTGGCAAAGTGATGTGTCTGGTTTTTAATGCAATCTACGTGTGTGTGTGTGTGTGTGTGTGTGGTGTGTGTGTGTGTGATAGCCTTCCCAGATGGTGCACTGATAAAGTGTTCATCTGCCAATGCAGGAGGTGAAGCTTCAATGCCTGACTTGAGAAGAGTCTCTGGAGTAGGAAATGGCAACCCTGTACTTCTTAAGAATCTTTTCCAGCATAAATTATTGCAAGATATTGAACAGAGTTTCCCATGTTGTGAGTAGGTTCCTGCCATTAGTCTAGCTTATACAAAGGAGTGTGTGTGTTACAAATTCCTGACTTACCCCTCCTTTGTCTTTGGATAATCGTAAGTTAATTGTCTGTCTCTGTGAGTCTGTGTGTGTTTCACAGATAAGCTCATTTATCTTCATTTCCAGATTCCCCATATAAGTGATACCATATGTTGTCTATCTTTCCGTGACTCACTCAGTAGGACACTCTCTGGGTCCATCCCTGCTGCTGCTGCTGGCGTTATTTTATTCTTTTTTTACGGCTGAGTAGTACTCCCTTGTACACATGTATCACAGCTTCTTTATCCGTTCATCTCTTGATGCACACTCAAGTTGCCTCCGCGTCTTGCTCATTGTAAATAGTGCTGCTAGGAACATCGCGGGGTGTGTACAAAGGAATTCATTGGTTTTTAGTGTTTCGCAAAAGTATGGAAATATCACTACAGCTAGTTTTAGAAGATTCTAATCATCCCCAAAAGAAACTCTGGACCCACT
This sequence comes from Aepyceros melampus, assembly GCA_006408695.1. NCBI lineage: Eukaryota > Metazoa > Chordata > Mammalia > Artiodactyla > Bovidae > Aepyceros > Aepyceros melampus. The sequence continues at coordinate 60,171 of SJXQ01008718.1, forward strand.
AAGAAGTCATTCTTCTGCCCTCCAGCACCTGATCTGCTCTGTTTCTATGGGTGTGCTTTTTCTAGACATTTCAAAGCACCTTGCACAGCATGTCATCCTGTGTGACTGGCCTGCCAGCCTGATGTGTTCAAAGCGTACTCATTTTGTAGCACACAACACGGCTTCATGCCCTTTTCTTAACTTTGAATCTTGTCTTGGGGCATAGCCGACGGACGACGCTGTGAGAGTTTGCAGGGGGACAGCAAAGGGACGCAGCCGTACATGGACACGGGTCCACTCTCCCCCAACTGCCCTCCATCCAGGCTGCCACGGGACATGGGGCAGCATTCCCTGTGCTGTCCGCAGGTCCCTGCTGGTTCTCCGTGTTAAACACAGCAGTGTGTCCATGTCCATCCCAGACTCCCTGACTATCCCTTCCCTCACCCTTCCCTCTGGTGACCATAAGGTGATTTCAGAGTATTGAGCAGAGTTCCCTGTGCTGTCCAGCAGGAGAACCCTGTGCTGTCCATGGAGAACCTTGCTGGTTCTCCGTGTTAAACACAGCAGTGTGTCCATGTCCATCCCAGACTCCCTGACTATCCCTTCCCCATCCTTCTCCCTAGAACCATAAGGTTATTACAGAGTATTGAGCAGAGTTCCCCGTGCTGTCCAGCAGGCCCTTACTGGTTTTCCATGTTAAATATGGCAATGTGGACATTTCATTCCTTTTATTGAAAGCATTTCACGAGGTAATTATAGCAGCTTTTACTGATCCATTCATCAGTGGTTGGATACTTGGGGCGTTTCTGTTTTTTCATTATTATGAGTCGTGGGGCTATGAATATCCATGCACAGGTCTTTGGGTAAACACGTGTTCATTTTTCTTGGGTACAGAAATAGACATGCAATTACTGGGTCACACGGTAACTTTATGTTAAAACCTATGCCAGATGGATTTCCAGAGTTGTGCACAATTTTATATCCAGACAAGCACGAGGTTTACAATTTCTCTCTACCGTAATACTTGTTAACACCTTTTTTTAAAAAAATTATGGCCATTCTAGTGTGTGTGGAGGGCTATCTCATGGTGGCTATGCATTTCCCTGGTAGTGAACGTCCTTTCATTTGCTTATTGGCTATTCCTTTATCTGGGAAAATGTCCATTCATATTGTTTGCCTGTCTTAAATTGGATTATTTATGCTTTTCAAGGTTTTTTTTTTTTTTTTTTTTTTTTATGGAAACCGTTTTGAAAGTCTTTCTTGAATTTGTTACAATGTTGCTTCTGTTTGATGTTCTGGGCTTCTGGCCAGGAGGCACCTGGGATGTTCCCCACCAGGGGATGAACCCGTGTCCTCCACGCTGGCCAGAGGACACTCCAGCACTGGCTGCCCGGGAAGCCCCTGCATCTCTCGTTTAGAAAGGGCCTTTTTCACCTCACCATTATGCCCATCAGGAGTGTGGGCTTTCTGAACAACAGTGTTACCAGCTGTATCAGGATCATGAAAAAGGTACCAAAGTTAGTCCTCTTCTTTCCCCCAACTCTGCCCGTCTTCCACTGTAATTTGAGAGATGACTTTGAAACATATGTACCATTTTGTATGGATGTGGGAGCTGGACTATAACATTTTGTACCTCTATGAGAGCTGGACTATAAAGAAAGCTGAGTGCCAAAGAATTGATGCTTTTGAACTGTGGTGTTGGAGAAGACTCTTGAGACTTCCTTGGACTGCAAGGAGATCCAACCAATCCATCCTAAAGGAAATTAGTCCTGAATATTTATTGGAAGGACTGAAGTTGAAACTCCAACACTTTGGCCACCTGATGGGAAGAGCTGACTCACTGGAAAAGACCCTGATGCTGGGAAAGATTGAGGGAAGGCGGAGAAGGGGACGACAGAGGGTGAGATGGTTGGATGGCGTCACCGACTCGATGGACATGAGTTTGAGCAAGCTCCGGGAGTTGGTGATGGACAGGGAGTGCAGTCCATGGGGTCACAAAGAGTCAGACACGACAGAGTGACTGAACTGAACTGTATTATTTTTAACACCACCGACAAACACATTCTTCAGGGCCTGGGGGCTTTATCGGATCATCTGTAGAAACAGCTGTCTTTGGTTCCACCAGACGCCCGTCAAGCTTGTGGGGTCCCTCACACCTTTCTGCACCCACTCCTTCTACACAAAGCTAAGTCACAAAACCAAAGCCCGTGCAGGGTCTGGTCCAGGGCCTCTCTCATCTCCACACAATCTGTGAGTACGCCTCATCTTCCAGAATGTTCTCTTAAGCGCTCAACTGTAAGTTGCAAAGCTGTGATCGCTAATGATCAGGTTGTTATTTTTTTTTGTTTTTAAATAAGAGGAATTTGCGGTAGGGCCCAGCAAAGTCAAGCAGGGGCTCTGTATAAACTAGAGGGGTGGGATGGGGAGGGAGATGAGAGGGAGGTTCAAAGGGGAGGGGATATATGTACACCTATGGCCCATTCATGCTGAGGTTTGACCGAAAATAGCAGAATTCTGTAAAGCAATTATCCTTCAATAAGAAAATAAAATTTTAAAAAAGAAACATAAATGCAAAAAGGAAAGAAAACAATAAAATTCTGTAAAGCAATTTCCCTTCGATAAAGAAATAAAAAAGAACATAAATGTAAACAGAAAAAAAAATTCGATGCCTTCTCTGGCAGGTGCTGAGGGGGCACAGTTTGACGTCCCCATGTGGCTGCATTGTTTTTTCCCGTCTCGGGGAGCGCCGGGTTTCCGCTTTCGCCTCTGTCAGCTTCTTTATCTCTGCATGTGTCTCCGGCTCCGCCAGCTTCTGTGTCTGTCTGCTGGTCTCCGTATCTCCCTGTCTGACTGTGTCTCTCTGGATCCATGTTTCTCTGTCTCCCCCTGTCTTTAGCTCTGCTCTTCAGCCCTCTCTGTCTCCCAAGATTATGCTTCTCTCTCTCTGTCCCTCTGACTCTCTCTGCCTCTCGGCTCGCCTCTCTCCCATCTGCTCCATCTCTCCTCGATTCTCTCAATCGGTCTCGATGTCTCTGAGTCTCTGCGGCTCTCCCTCTAGCCTCTTTCTCTGCGTCTGTCTCTCCCTGCCTCTCTGCGTGTCTCTCTGTCTCCCCTGACGTCTGTCTATGCTTCTCTTTTCCATCTGACACTCTCTCGCGTCTCTGCCCTCTCTCTCTGCTGCCTCCCTCTCTGCCTCTCTCTGTCTCTCTCTCATCTCCCTGACTCTCCGGGTCTCTTCCCGCACCTCTGACTCTCTGGATCTCTCTCCCTGTCTTGTCTCCCCAATTCTCCGGGTTTTTCTCTGCCTCTCTCCTCTCTCTCTCTCGTCTCCCTGACTCTCCGCTCTGTCTCTCTCCCTCTCCGTCTCTTCTGCCTATTCCTCCTGTCTCTCACTCTGTCTCTCTGACGCTCTCTCTCCCCCGCTCTTGCCCGTCTCTGTCCTTTTCTCTCTCTCTCTGCGTCCCCTGCTGTGTCTGTGTCCCCCCTTCTCTCTGTGTGCCCATTGCTGCCTCTTGATCTCGGTTTCTCCCCACCTTGCGGGGACTCTCCGTCTGCCCACGTCTCTGCCTCTGGGTCCTTCTGTCACCTTCTGTCTCTCTGCTCCGACTTCTCCGTCTCTCTGTGCTTAACTGTCTCTCAGCTTCTCTCTCTCTCTGCCTGTCTCCTCTCCCCGCCTCTCCGCATCTCCTCCTCTCTCTGTCTCTCTCTGTATATATCTCTCTCTGTGTCTGTATATAAATTACTTAGGCCTGGTCTCCTGATTCCTTCTCTCTCTGCTTCTCTCCATCTCTCTCTCTCCATCTCCTCCTCTGTCTGACTCTCTCTCTGTATATATCTGTGTCTGTATATAATTTAATTAGGCCTGGTCCCCTGTTTCCTTCCCTCTCTGCTTCTCTCCATCTCTCTGTCTCTCTCTCTCCGTCTCCTCCTCTGTCTGACTCTCTCTGTCTCTCTCTGCATATATATCTGTGTGTCTGCATATAATTTACTTAGGCCTGGTCTCTCTGCTTCTCTCCATCTCTCTCTGCTTGTCTTTCTGTCTCTGCGTCTCTACCCACCCCCTCTCTGTCTGTTTCTTCTCTGCATTTCCCTCTATTTCCCCTTCCCTGACTCTTTGTTTCTCCACCCCTGTCTCTCGATCTCTGTCTCTCTCTCACTGTCTCTGTCGCTCCTCCCATCTCTCTCTGTCTCTGCCAGGCTCAGCCTCCGTGCGCGTCTGTCTGTCCTTGGCCTCCTTGTCTCTCTCTGTCTCTGCTTCTCTCTGACTCTCCTTTCTCTCTCTCTCCCCATGCTCTCTGTCTCTGGCTCTCTGTCTCTCTCGATGCCGTGTCAGGACACACAGGCAGGCTGGCATCTCACAGCCCCTGACCCAGTCCCACCTGGGACACCTCTGCCCCGCCGTGGGCTGTCTGTCCGGGCCGCCTCTGCTGACAAATGATTCTTCTCTGCATTTCCCTCTATTTCCCCTTCCCTGACTCTTTGTTTCTCCACCCCTGTCTCTCGATCTCTGTCTCTCTCTCACTGTCTCTGTCGCTCCTCCCATCTCTCTCTGTCTCTGCCAGGCTCAGCCTCCGTGCGCGTCTGTCTGTCCTTGGCCTCCTTGTCTCTCTCTGTCTCTGCTTCTCTCTGACTCTCCTTTCTCTCTCTCTCCCCATGCTCTCTGTCTCTGGCTCTCTGTCTCTCTCGATGCCATGTAAGGACACACAGGCAGGCTGGCATCTCACAGCCCCTGACCCAGTCCCACCTGGGACACCTCTGCCCCACCGTGGGCTGTCTGTCCGGGCCGCCTCTGTGGACAAATGCCGACGCCCGCGCGTTCTCAGATGATGACGCCCGCTGGGAAGTCAGAGACGCTCGGAGAGAAAGGAGGATCTCATTGACGGAGGAGGGAACGCACAGTGATATTCATATAAGGTTGCAACTGTATGGAGGGTGACATTTTGACGTGTTGTGTGTACTTCTCTTGGAATTAGAGCATCTTTTAAGTTCGCCCAGGTCATACCGTGCTAACTCCCATGATTTCTCTGATTCTCTGTAATTATATTATACACCTCTCTCACAGGTGGCTCAGATGGTAAAGCGTCTGACTGCAATGCGGGAGACCAAGGTTTGATGCCTGGGTTGGGAAGATCCCCTAGAGAAGGAAAAGACAAGCCACTCCAATGTTCCTGCCTGGAGAATCCCACGGGCAGGGGAGCCGGTGGGCTACAGTCCATGGGGCCGCAACCACTCAGACACGACTGAGTGACTCACGCTTTCACTTTCACACACACCCCTCATCACACGCCTATAAAAGCATCTTTTCAAAGGATTATGCTCTGCCTTCTGGACGTTTTTTCCAGTAGCATTTTCTGAAATGCTTTTCCCTTCTTAATCCCATTTTCCATGGGAGGGATTCAATCCCTGGTCTTGGCAAGATGATTTGAGTTTTTGGCATAAAGACCCAGATATCTTCTTAAAAGATGGAGCTGGCTTTGCTCACAGCCCTGTCAGAAGTCAGCCCACACTCAGCTCCTCCTACGTGTCTGACGAGCCTTCTTGGCTAACTGGAGGGTCAATGGCAGAACCATCGTCACGTACTTCCCAGGTAGCTTTGGCATAAGCATCCCACCACCGGGGGCTTGGCTTGTCCGGTAACCTCAGCTCTGCACTTTCTCCGAATTCCAGGGACGTGTTTCGGGTTGCAGGCAGACGGCAGCTCAGCTCGGGGATGATCAAGACAGTCCCTTCCAGGGCGGGGAGAGAAGGGAGCCCGCCTGCAGAGTTGGTGCGAATGGAAATTGGTGCAGCTACGAGGCAGAGAACAGCATGAAGGTTCCCTAAAAAACAACAGAGAGTCACCATGTGACCCCACCATCCCACTCCTCAGCACAGACCCAGACAAAAGTATGATTCAAAAAAAAGATACGCGCACCCCAGCTGTTCACAGGAGCGCTATTTACAATAGCCAAGACGTGCAGGACAACCGACGTGCCCATTAGCAGGTGGGTGCGAGACGAGGTGGCACATAAAGACAATGGACTATTACTCAGCCGTAAAGAAGACTGGCAACAGTAGCTTTCGCAGCGCCAGGTTGGATCCAGAGACTGTCATGCTGAGTAAGACAAAGGCAAAAGTGACGCTGGTACTTATAAGTGGGATGCAACACGTGACAGAAATTCTTACTTATGTGGAATGCAAAATGTGAGAGAAATTCTTACTTATGTGTGGAATGCAAAATATGAGACAAATGAAGTGACTTATATAGCAGAAAAAGAGTCACAGGCAGAGGAAAGACATTTACGATTACCAAAGGGATAAATGAGGAGTTTGGGATTAACAGACTTAATCTAGTATATATATACCAGATTGCCAGCAAGGGCCTACTGTACAGCTCAGGGCACCCTGCTCAACGTTATGGAACAACCTAAGTGGGGAAGGAATTTGAGACAGATTAGATAACATGTGTGCGTCTAACTGAATCACTGCGCTGTCCATCCGAAACCAACACCACTGTACGTCGACTCTCCTTCAATAAAAAAGTTAAAAATACCGTAACAAGCGCTGAGTGGATTACAGATTAACGTCCATGAGAAAATTCTTAGGTCTCTATGGACCTAGGGATGGTCACAGTAACTGAAGTAAGCCAGACACACAAATACCATGTGATATGACTTACAAGCAGGCTCTGAAAAAAAGATACAAATGAAATCATTTACAAAAGACTCACAGACACAGAAAACAAGCTTATGGTTACCCATGGGGAAGGATACACTAGGAAGCTGGGGTTAACAGATACCAAGTACTCTAAGTAAAGCAGATAAGCAGCAACGACTTTCTGCGTAGCACAGGGACCGCATATTCAGTTCAGTTCAGTTCAGTCGCTCAGTCGTGTCCGACTCTTTGCGACCCCATGAATCGCAGCACGCCAGGCCTCCCTGTCCATCACCAGCTCCCAGAGTTCACTCAGACTCACGTCCATCCAGTCCGTGATGCCATCCAGCCATCTCATCCTCTGTCGTCCCCTTCTCCTCCTGCCCCCAATCCCTCCCAGCATCACAGACAAGGCTAAACAGAATAGATACGTCATGATAGACAATATGAAACAGATGAGTGAGATTAGATAAATGGTAGAAACATAGTGAGCTGGAGGAGGGCGTGGCAACCCCATCTGGTATTCCTGCCCACAGAATCCCCGTGGACAGAGGAGCCTGGTGGGCTGCACACCACGGGGTCGCAAACAGTCAGACACGACCGAAGCAACTTAACACACACACAAAAATAGTGAAAGTGGAAAGTGAAAGTGTTAGTTGCTCAGTCATGTCCAGCTCTTTGCTCAAGACGTACCTGCATTTCCTTCACACAAGAAAGAAAAAAAAAAAAAAACAAGGAGAGGCCAGGGAAATTCACTCACAGGGGAATCTTACAGCTGGTTTTTGTTAACACGTGGTAATGTATCTGTTTCAATGCCACGCTCTCAAGCTGTCACAGCCTCTCCTCCGAATGCACCAGAATTGAAAAAGACACATCTGTGCTTGAGCTCCCTTGTATCTGACTTTGTGAGACCCTCCCTGGACTGTAGCCCCCTACTGGACTCCTCTGTGCGTGGAGATTCCCCAGGACAAGCATACTGGAGTGGGTTGCCATGCCCACCTCCAGGGCATCTTCCCAGACCAGGGATTGAACCCAGATCTCCTATCATTGCAGGGAGATTCTTTACCATCGGAGCCACCGGGGGAGCTGAAAAAGGGACACGGACCGCAACATTCAATGCACCTCTGTTTACAACAGCTGTGACGTGGAAGCAGCTTTTTCTTTCTGTACACGTGTCTTAATACAGCTGACTTTGCTCACAGGTGCTGAGCGGATGGAGTTTGATGTCCCAGTGTGTCTGCCTTTTGTTTTTTCTCCTCTTGGGCATCTATCCAGGGCATGTTTGACTTTTCCAGGAGCTCTGTGGATGGTCTTGGGCTGGGAGGTTTCCCAGGAGGCAGAATGTGGGCTGGGATTCCGGGGGTATTTGGGGAGCGGGCTGCAGACAGTCCAGGCAGCTCAGTGGGGCAGGTTAGACTTCTCTGCTCAGGAAACACGGCGTTCTGTAAAGCCAGTGGGCACAGCTGGCCGCGGGGGCCTGGGAACTCCTCGTCCACCTCCCTGGCGGGGCTGGTGGGCCTGGATTCCAATCTGCCCTGACCTCCTGCTTCCACGGGGGCCAGTGGTCTTAAGGAACCGGAGGTGCTTCAGTCACCAAGGTGACTGTCACTCACTCATGTCTGCCTCTTTCCAGACCCCATGGACTGTAGCCCGCAGGCCCCTCTGTCCATGGGGATTCTCCAGGCAAGCATACTGGAGTGGGTTGCCGTTTCCTCCTCCAGGGCACCTTCCCAGAACAGGGATTGAACACGGGTCTCCCACCCTGCAGGCAGATTCTTCACCGACTGAGTTACTGGGGACGCCCAGTCACCAAAGGCAGAGTCAAGTGCAAACTGCCCCTTGCCACAGACGCTGGCCATCTAACTCCACAAGGGTTGGATTAGCTGCTGCTGCAGCTGCTGAGCTTCCACACCCCCTGAAGGGACCTCAGGGCAGACAGCAGAAGGCCAGGTCCTCAGATAGATATTTTCAGGAGCCCATTCTTGCCGAAGCCAGTTCTCAAACCTCCTCCTACCTAGAAAAGCCCTGAAACCATTCCTGGGATAACGGTTCCTCAGGACTAGAAGAAGATGGATGAGATCAGCAGAAACCTTTTTGCAAAATATGACCCCTTTGATTGCACAAACTCCCCATTTGCCTTCCCTGGTGGCTCAGATGGTAAAGAATCCGCCTGCAGTGCAGGAGACCCCAGTTCAATTCCTGGTCTGGGAAGATCCCCTGGAGGAGGGCATGGCAACCCACTCCAGACTTCTTGCCTGGAGAATCCCATGGACAGAGGAGCCTGGGGGTGGGGGAGCTACAGTCCATGGGGTTGCAGAGAGTCAGAAATGACTGAGTGCCCAAGCACACATACAGTATTCCACTGTGGGTTTTGCACGTGACTCAGGGGTAATGAATCTGCCTGTCAAAGCAGATGTGAGTTCCATCACTGGGTCAGGAACATCCCCTGGAGAAGGAAATGGCAACCCACTCCAGTATCGTTGCCTGGAGAACCCCACGGACAGAGGAGCCTGGCGGGTTGCAGTCCATGGGGTCCCAAAGAGTCGGACACGATGGAGTAACTAAATCACCACCGCCCCATTTACCAAAATCACATCTGTATTAACTTTCCCCCTCCCTGCCTCTTTGGAGCAGTTTCTCAGAGCTGTCTCCCGGGATGCAGTCCTCATATAACACTCAAATAGAAATTAACTCTCAGCTCTCACGTTGCACTTTTTTTTTAAGTCGACACCAGGTCCTGGCAGCTGGGTGGTGAGGCTGGGGACCAGGGCTGAGGGACACAGCAGGGCTTTGGACCTGAGAGGCATGAAGGCTCTGCAGACACGGGGAGGGGGTGGGCTGGCTTCTGCAGATAGTGGGTTCCCAGCCAGGGTGGGCAAGCTTCCCACTGCGACGCGGAATGAGGCCGGAGCTGAGCTGTGTGTGCCGGGCTCTGACAGTCCTGCATGGCTCTCTCAAGCCTGCTGCTACGGACAGCTTCCGTTCAGTCCAGTCACTCAGTCGTGTCCGACTCTCTGCAACCCCATGGACTGCAGCACGCCAGGCCTCCCTGTCCATCACCAACTCCCGGAGCTTGCTCAAACTCACACCTGTCGGTCCAGGTCCCTTCAAATTCATATATTTAAGCCCAAACCCCCAGAGCAGCTGTATTTGGGGCAAATAATACATTCAGGTGAAAAGAGGGAATGCCTCCTACGCTGTTGGAGGGGTTGTAAATTGGTTGCAGCCACTATGGAGAACATGATGGAGGTTCCTCAAAAAACTGAAGACAGAATGACTGTGTGAGCCAGCCATCCCACTCCTGGGCAGTACCCAGAGAAGCATCATAATTTGAAAAGACACACGCACCCCAGTGTTCACAGCAAAACCGTTCACAACCGCCAGGACATGGAAGCAACCTAAGTGTCCATCAGCAGAGGTATGGAGAAAGAAGATGGGGTACGTTGACACAATGAATATTACTCAGCCATGCCAAGGAAGGAATGCCATTTCCAGCAATGTGCATGGACCTAGAGATGAGTATACAAAGTGAGGTCTAATAAGAGAGAGAAGCGGAAGCATTGCATGGCATCACTTGTACGGGGAATCTAAGAAGAAATGGACAAGGGAATGGCAGCCCACTCCAGGAGTCCTGCCTGGAGAACCCCATGGGCAGAGGAGCCTGGTGGGCTACAATTCATGGGGTCACAAAGAGTTGGTGATGACTTAGCAACTAAGCCACGACCAAGAAGAAATGATACAGACGAACTTACAAAAAAGAAACAGACTCACAGAAAATGAACCTATGAGGGTAAGGATGCGGGGAAGGGATAGTTGGGGAGTTTGGGATGGACATGGACACATGGCTGTATTTAACATGGAAAACTAATAAGGACCTGCTGGACAGCACAGGGAACTCTGCTCAATCCTCTGTAATAACCTTATGGTTCCCAGGGGGAAGGATGGGGGAAGGGATAGTCAGGGAGTCTGGGATGGACATGGACACACTGCTGTGTTTAACATGGAGAACCAGCAAGGACCTGCTGGACAGCACAGGGAACTCTGCTCAGTGTTACGTGGCAGCCTGGATGGAGAGGAGTTTGGGGCAGAACGGATCCATGTATATGTATGGCTGAGTCCCTTTGCTGTCCACTTGCAACTGTCAAAACATTTTAAATCAGCTGTACTCTAATATAAAATAAAACGTTCACATAAAAAATAAATACAAGGATTGTGCTCCATCTTCTGAAATTTTTTCCAGTAGCATTTTCTGCAATGCTATTCCCTTAATGCCATTTTCTTTGGGCAGGATTAAATTCTTGCTGTTTGCAAGACTAATTTGAATTTTTGGCATAAAGAGCCAGATGTCTCTTTCTGGTCAATACTGAGCTGGCTTTGCACACAGCCCTTGTTAAGAATCAGCCCACAGCCAGCTCTCCAGTCATTTCTGATGAGCCCTCCTGGCCACTGGAAGGTCAGTGACAGAACTGTTTCCATGTATTTCCCAGCTAGCATTTTGCATAAACATCCCACAAACTGAGGGTTTTGTTTCCCCAACAACATCAGCTCTGCACTTTCTCAGAATTTCAGGGCCGTGTTCTGGGTCACAGATAGACTGCAGCTCACCTCGGTTATATCAAGATGGTGCCTCCCCGCCCGGGTGTGGAGAGAAGGGAGTCCTCCTGCAGTGTTGGTGGGAATCTAAACTGGTGCAGCCCTGATGGAGAAAACCACGAAGGTTCCTCCAAAAACTAAAAACGGAGCTACGATACGACCCAGCAATCCCCCTTCTGGGCATATTTCTGGAGAAAACTGTGGTTCAAAAAGAGATGTGTGCCCCTATTTCCACAGCAGCACTATTTGCAATAAGGATGTAGAAGTGACCTAAGCATACACCAGTAGAGCAATGGATGAAGAAAATGTGGTACATAGATACACAGTGAATATTATACAGTTATAAAAAGGATGAAATGATGCCATTTGCAGCGATACAGATGAGCCTAACTAAGTCAGACAGAAAAAGACAAATATACGTTACACTCATGTAGAATCCAAAAATAAGACAAATCTATATACAAAACAAAAGCAAGCTCGTAGATATAGAGAACAAATATGATTATCAGAAGGGAAAGGGCTGAGGAAAAGATAAATGATGATTTGGGGATGAACACTGCTGTCTATGAAATATGCAATCAACAAGGACCGACTGGGGGTTCCTAGAGGGCCAGTGGTGAGGACTCTGCACGTATGCTTCAGGGTGCAGGGGTTCCGGCCCCGGTCAGGGAACTAAGATCCCACCCACTGACAGTGGCCAAAACTGTTTGTTGCTTCAGGAGCTCAGTCATGTCCATCTCTTTTCTGACCCCATGGACTGTATCCCCGCCGGGCTCCTCCGTCCGTGGGATTCTCCAGGCAAGAATACTGGAGTGGGTTGCCATGCCCTCCTCCAGGGGGTCCTCCCAACCCAGGGGTGGAACTTGAGTCTCTTACGTCTCCTGCACTGGCAGGCTGGTTCTTTACCACTAGCACCACGTGGGAAGCCCACAGGGAACTAGAGTCAGTATTTTATAATAACGTGTAAAGGAAAAGTAATCTGGAAACAATAAGTGAGTCCCTCTGCTGGACACATGGAGCTAACACACTGCTCCTAAGTTGCTTCAGTCGTGTCTGACTCTGTGCGACCCCAGAGATGGCAGCCCACCAGGCTCCCCCGTCCCTGGGATTCTCCAGGCAAGAACACTGGAGCGGGTTGCCATTTCCTTCTCCAATGCATGAAAGTGAAAAGTGAAAGGGAAGTCGCTCAGTCGTGTCCAACTGTTCACGACCCCATGGACTGCAGCCCACCAGGCTCCCCCGTCCATGGGATTTTCCAGGCAAGAGTACTGGAGTGGGGTACCATTGCCTTCTCCAACACACTAGTGCAAATCAACTATACTTCAACTGAAGAAAAGAACCTCTCCCTTCGACAGACATCACTGTCCAGCCCTGAGCGACGAAAGGTGAAAGGGTTACTCAAAGGTGAAAGGGTTACTCACTCAGTTGTCTCTCTTTGCGACCCCATGGACAGTATACCCCACCAGGCTCCGCTGCCCATGGGATTCTCCAGGTAAGAATACTGGAGTGGGTTGCCCTCCTCCAGGGGGTCTTCCCGAGCCAGGGATTGAACCTGGGTCTATTGTACTGCAGGCAGATTCTTTGCTGCATAGTTAAAAAAAAAAAAAAGGCATGTCTCTGGGACAGAAACCACTCTCCAGCCCTGAGCCTTACTATATCTGACAGTCAGCATCTCGTTGTGTCAGAAAAATGTCCCGAGACGCTAGACTCACTCCTAGGATCACTGTCCCTCCTAGAGCTGTGTCTCCCACGCCACATGCAAGGACAGCAAAATCCTGGAAGGGCAAGGCTGAAAGGCAGGGACGCCCCTGTGACACTGAGCTGTCCACGCCGACATCCAGCTGCACTGACGATGGCTCAACACTCACTTTCCCAGAAGGCTCCGAGACATGAGGGTCTGGAAGCTTTCCAGAAGGCTCCAAGACATGAGGGTCTGGAAGCTTTGATCTCATTTGTCGGTGACGATCAATTTGGGATGAAGGATGAAAGACCGAAGACCTCCTTTCTTTGCTGGCTGGATCTGGGCAGGGGTGGAAAGAGGTGCAGTTTAGAATATATTGGGTTTTTACAAAGTCCTGCGTGAAGAGCTGTCCCAGACATCTCTCACGATGAGCCAACACTTTCCAAACAACTATGTCTCCTCAGCGATTTGACCTCGTGCACCGTGATGGTTCTGGTGCAGCTCTGCCCTTGGAACCCACTGCTTCTATCCTTCCCGACATCGACCAAAAGCAAATGAGATTAGGGAAATGGCTGAGCTGCCTGCAGAGTAGTTAGGATGGAGGGTTTGGCGTGTGTGCAGGAAGGGGGAGGGGAAGGGGCGGTGGTTTACAGGGTCTGTGGAGCTTGAAGGCTGCAGCAGGATTGGGGCTGGCAGGAGGACAAGGCTGAAAGCAGCAGAGCTGGAAAATGGGAGGCACGTGACGTTGTCTCACGTAAAGGTCACCCCCAGGAGCTGCCTAGGGGTGGGGTCAGTCCTCAGAAAGCAGGGTTCTTGCATTCCCTGCTCCTGCACCCTGAGTTATGGTCCGTGTCCTTGCGGTCCAGGGGCAGGGCTCCCCATTGCAGGGGGCAAGCAGGGAGAAGAGCAGGAGAGGAAAGGGCGGCTGTGCCTGTCTTTGAAGGAAGGCTTCTGGCACGTGGCACGGGGATGGGAAGAGAGAGCCTCGCGTTGGGAAGGTCTGTGTGTGAGCGACGGTGTG
>SJXQ01008718.1:75182-112302 GCA_006408695.1 Aepyceros melampus
TAAAAAAAAAACTACTCATAAAGTCAGACAGAGAAGGAGAAATATCACATAACATCCCTTATATGTGGACTCCAAAAATAAAGGACACAAATGAACTTAGAAAACATAAAGAGGACACAAATGAACTTAGAAAACATAAAGAGACTCACAGACTTATTAGAGAACGAACTTACCATTGCCAGTGGGGAAAGACAGGGTGAATGGATACTTAGGGAGTCTGGGATGGACATGGACACACTGCTGTATTTCACATGGAGAACCAGCAAGGCCCTGCTGGACAGCACAGGGAACTCTGCTCAATCCTCTGTAATAACCTAAATCTGTAATAACCTAATCGTCACCAGGGGGAAGGATGGGGGAAGGGATAGTCAGGGAGTCTGGGATGGACATGGACACACTGCTGTGTTTAACATGGAGAACAGCAAGGACCTGCTGGACAGCACAGGGAGCTCTGCTCAGTGTCACACCTGGATGGGAGGGGAGTCTGGGGGAGAATGGAAGTGTGACATTCAAATTGTTACTTGCTAAAGCGTGTCTGACTCGTTGTTACCCCCTGGACTGTAGCCCGCCAGGCTCCTCCATCATGGGATTCTCCAGCCAAGAATACTGCAGGGGCTAGCCTTTCCTTCTCACTTGATACAAGATAAAAAGTTCAGAAAACAAAAACAAAAAAACCCCACTCTCCTCAGCAAAGATTGACAAGTCCTGTTTCCCCAAACTCACACTCACAGGAGACAGACCTGGTGCTGTTCTACAGCATATCCTGGTGACCTTGGCATCTGCTCATCACATCTTGCGGCTCCAGCAAGGGCTCATTTCTGTCTGCCCGGTGCCTGGCCGAGTGTCTGACACCTACACCACACTCCTCAAAAGGCTTCCATGGTGCAGTGGTGTCAGTGAGCCAGACCGCGGTGACGGGTGTCAAGGTGGAGAAGCGGAGATGGCAAGGTGAGAAGACACGGAGTCATCAGGAAGGGAAGTCATCTGCGAGGGAAGGAGAAGGCCAGACAAGCGCACATACGCCCTCCGTGTATGCGTGTGGCTCATCGAAGCCCCAGAGAGGGTGCTTCTCCCCACCCACTTCTGTCTCCGGGATGCTCAGATGCTCCTCCTTTGCTCAGACGTCCTCCGTACCTGACACAGGCCAGCCCTGTCTCCGACATCGCCACAGGCTGTTCTCGGCACAGCAGGTGGACGCATCCCATCTCCACCGTCCTGCTTCCAGAAACTCAGCCTGGGTTGTGAGCTGCACACAGGCTGGGGCGGGGGCTCTAGCAGAGTAGGTACGGACGTCATATGCTGTCAGACATGCTTTAGCAACTAACACTTTGAATGTCACACTTCCATTCGGCAAGTCGTGTGTGACTCTTCGCGACCCCCGAGGACCGAAGCACACCAGGCTTCCCTGTCCTTTCTCCATCTCCCGGAGTTGGCCCAGATATCACACTTGCCTCACTGGAAAACACCCTGATGCTGGGAAAGATTGCAGGTGGGAGGAGAAGGGGGCGGCAGAGGATGAGCTGGTTGGATGGCATCACAGACTCGGACGTGAACTTGGGCAAATTTGGGCAAAGTCTGGGGAGGTCACACAAGGACAGAAACTGCCAAGGAGCGGGAAGAATTACCGAGCCAGCCCCGTCAAGGTGACCGGGGAGGGGAATATCGCAGTGATGCTGTGAGAAATGGCGTAAACGATTTCCCAGGGGGATTCTGGGGGACAGGTGTGCGAGGCGGGGTGTTTATACTCCGTGTGCATTTGCACGGCTCCCCAGGTGGCTCAATGGTAAAGAATCGCCTGCCAATGTGGGAGACCCAGGTTCCATCCCTGGGTTGGGAAGATCCCCGGAGGAGGGCATGGCAACCCACTCCAGTATTCTTCCCTGGAGAATCCCACGGACAGAGGAGCCTGGCGGGCTGCAGTCCATGGGGTCGCAGAGAGCTGGACATGACTGAGCCACTGAACAACAACGAACACATGCCTTAGTGACCGGCGGGGCTGTGAGACTTCTGCAGACCCCCACCTTGTGACTCCAGTGGGTTTCAACGATCAACAGAGCCCTCCAAGAAAGACACAGGGCTTGCACTGGAAGGCAGGTCTCTGCTCATGGAAATGGCAGGGGATTCCCAGAGGGAGAGAGTGGACCCCACCCGCCCACCACCTTAAGCTCCATCAGAGAAAGTCATGTGTCTCCACTGACCGTTTTCCTGAAGCAGAGCCTGGGGTGAGGATCAGAGGCAGGGAGGGGGAAGAGGCACTCATGCAGGGCGAGGGGTGGGGAGGTCAGACAAAGGAGGAAAGTAGTCAAGCCAAGGAGGGCATAGCGATCAAGCCAGCCACACCGAGGTGACTGGGGTGTAAGGTCGTTTCTATGTGGCATGTGCTGATTTCACTATCAATCATCAAACCTGGGCTTTGATGGGACTGGAGCTTCCCAGGTGGCGTAGTGGTAAATGAACCCACTTACCAATGCAGGAAACTTAAGAGACGTGGGTTCTGTCCCCAGGTCAGGAAGATCGCTTGTAGGAGGGCATGGCAACCCACTCCAGTACTCTTGCCTGGAGACTCCCCTGGATGGAGGAGCTTGGTGGGGCTGCACTCTATGGGGCCGCAATGAGTCAGACACGAGGAAGCGACTTAGCACACACACATCAAATCTGGACTTGACACAGGAATTCAGTTCACATGCTGCCACAGGGTCCTACTGACGAGGCAAATCGTAAGCTGCTCTGAACAGAACTCGGGTCCTACCACACCATCTGGTGAGAGAACCACCTTCATTCTCACGGAGAGCCTGAGACCGCCTGCCAACTGCGGTCCCAAATGCCTGCAGCTGTCACAGTGAGGAATGCTTTACGTTTGAAAGGACAAGTGATAAGTCGATTAGAAAAGACGCTATGTGAACAATGGTGCTGGAGAAGACTCTTGAGGGTCCCGTGGACAGCTAGGAAATCCAACCAGTCCATCCTGAAGGACATCCAGCCTGTATATTCTTTGGAAGGACTGATGCTGAAGCTGAAACTCCAATACTTGGGCCACCTGATGCTAAGAACTGACTCATTGGAAAAGACCCTGATGCTGGGAAAGATTGAAGGCGGGAGGAGAAGGGGACGACAGAGGATGAGATGGCTGGATGGCATCACTGACTCGATGCACATGAATTTGGGTGAACTCCGGGAATTGGTGATGGACAGGAAGGCCTGGCGTGCTGTAGTCCACGGGGTCACAAAGAGTCGGACACGACTGAGGGATGGAACAAGAAAGATGTTAAGCCACAATTCTCAGGCCGTGCTTTGTTTGTTTGTTTCAGTTGACACATCCTGAGAGGAATATTAGTGAATGAGCATAGAACACAACAGAAAAAGAGGGCTGCAGGGTGTGCGGGCTTCTCCCCTTGCTTTCTGTGTTAAGCACCCTCCAGCCGTCTTTTGGGCGTGGGTCCAGTGGGATCCAGGTAAGGGCTCCCTGTTTCCTCAGACTTAATGGTTAACACGTGTGGCTTGCACAGGTCTGGAGCCATCTGGAATCACAGCACCATTTCCCCGCCAGCTTCGAAGTCCCGGTGAGGCTCTCTTGGAGAGGTTTGGAAACCACGCCGGAAAGACTTCCAAAGCAAACCTGCCTGGACACGCCCATCCGCCACGCCTCCTGCTGCAAGCAGCTCCCAGGATACACAGAGAAATCTGTATTTGGGCCTGTTCTGTTTCTCATCACAAGCACTTAAATCACCAACATATATTCTATCAATCAGGCAGCTACGCCTGAGTTGTTGCTACGCCGACTCTTTGCAACCCCATGGACTGCAGCCCGCCAAGCTCCTCTGTCCGTGGGACCTTCCAGGCAAGAATACTGGAGTGGGCTGCCATGCCCTCCTGCAGGGGATCTTCCCGACCCAGGGACCGAATACGTGTCTCCTGCGTTGCAGGCGGTTCTTTACCGCTGAGCCATTGGGGAACTCCTAGCTCATGCATGTGTGTTTCTGTGAGATTTCACTCCACTCAGATGTCTAGGTGGGGCATTTGTTTCCAGGGGCTGTTGTAATAAAACCCCCCAAAGCTGGTAGTTTAAAACAGCAGGAATTGGCACTTCCTGGCGGTCCAGGGGTTGACAGTTCACCTTCCAATGCAGCGGGTGTGACTTTGGGGAACTAAGATCTGACATGTCACGGAAGACAAAACAGCAAGAATTTATTCTGTCTCAGTTTTGGAGCAGCATGTGGAGTCATATAGGTTTATTCTCTGTTAGTTTTTGAAATCATATATGTATATACTTATATGTTTTTATATAAATATAACCAAATGTATTCAATATACATCTTTACAAGTGTCGGTTGCTCAGCCCTGTCTGATTCTCTGCAACCCCATGGACTGCAGCCCGCCAGGCTCCTCTGTCCATGGGAACTTCCAGGCAAGAATACTGGAGTGGGTTGCCATGCCCTCCCACAGGGGATCTTTCCCACCCTGGGATGGAACCCACGTCTCTTGCATTGGCAGGATTCTTTACCACCCTGTCTGATTCTCTGCAGCCCCATGGACTGCAGCCCGCCAGGCTCCTCTGTCCATGGGAACTTCCAGGCAAGAATACTGGAGTGGGTTGCCATGCCCTCCCACAGGGGATCTTTCCCACCCTGGGATGGAACCCACGTCTCTTGCATTGGCAGGATTCTTTACCAGTGGGCCACCGGGCAAACCCTATTATCCTGTGCAGCTAATATAATTTAATTTTCACATGTGTTATTTTGGAAACTAGAAGAATAGGAAGTGGGATAAATATTGGGACCCTTCAGCTTATCTGTGCCAGGTACATGGGCTCAGAACTCAGGTCTGGCCGTGACCTGGTCCATATAAACCGAGATAGATTTCCACGCAGCCCACCGAACTCTGACTTGTTTTCCCTCCTTTGAATCTGGTCTTGGCCCTGTGCAACCAGCAGTCGACTGAAAAAAGAGAACGCACAACTTCAAAGCAGAAAAATCTGTTGTAGTTAATGACTTTGTTGTTGCAGCTCAGTCGCCAAATCGTATCTGACTCTGCGACCCCATGGACTGCAGCATGCCAGGCCTCCCTGTCCTTCACCATCTCTCGGAGCTTGCTCAAACTCATGTCCATCGGGTCGGTGATGCCATCCAGCCATCTCATCCTGTCGTCCCCTTCTCCTCCTGCCTTCAATCTTTCCCAGCATCAGGGTCTTTTCCAGTGAGTCAGCTCTTCCCATCAGGTGGCGAAAGGATTGGAGTTTCAGCATCAGCCCTTCCAGTGAATATTCACGATGAATTTCCTTTACGATGCACTGGTTTGCTCTCCTTTGGTGACTTTCCTGAGGACTATAGCCTAGGAAACAGCGTCTCAGAGAGCTTGGAGGGTCTGTCCCAAAGAGGTGTGGGAGGGCCCAGGATGTATACGAATTTTTGCAAAAACAGACAAACCTAAAACGCATGTAATTGAAATAAAAAAACTACTATGGAGGTCACAAAATAGGAACATGTCCAGTGAATGAGTTCAGGGCTTTTCTGTGTCTGGGAAGCTGCAAGAGTCTGGGCTCAGTGAAATCATTCCTTTGATGGGCACCTCAGCGCTCTGGGGCCAGGCTCCTCGTTTTCTCCACCCTGAGTCCCCCGAGGGTGCACGCTTGTAGGCGGCTGCAGTGGCTGAGGGCCTGACCCCTGCAGCTTCCTTTCTTTATTGAAAAGGCAGGTGGCCTTTGTCCACACAGCGAAGCCTCCTGCTTCTCTCTTCCATGCGCCCTCCTTCAAAACCAATGCAACTGAAATCATTCTGTGGGCTTCCCTGGTGGTGGAGTGGATAAGAACCTGCCTGCCAATTCGGGGAGGGGACCCAGCTTTGATTCCTGGTCCGGAAAGATCCCACAGGCCTCGGAGCAACTAAGCCCGTGTGCCACAACTACTGAGCCTGTGCTCTAGAGCCCGAAAAAGCTGCAAACAGAAGCCACCGCAATGAAAAGCCCGTGCAAGACAACTAGAGAGGAGCCCACGCCCAACGCCAATGAGAGAAAGCCCACACACAGCAATGAAGACCCAATGCAGCCCCGCAAAGAAAGAAATGCAATACAGAAGTCGTTCTGCCAAAACAGGAGTGGAGGACACCTGGAGCCCTCTGGTTGATTGTCAACCACCCAAAGTCAACGGACTGGAGTGGCAGCTGGGTGCTATGAGGGGTTCTGTGTGCCTGGACCTTGAGAGTTGGTGGGAATCTGTCTACCTAAGCTGAGTGTCCCTCCTGGCTACCTTGCTCCTTGATTTTCATGCTGCAATATGAGTGCGTTTGAATAAGGTGAAAGCGTGAGTCGCTCCGTCACGTCTGACTCTTTGCAACCCCATGGACTGTAGCCCGGCCAGGCTCCTCTGTCTGTGGGATTCTCCAGGCAAGGATACTGGAGTGGGTTGCTATCACCTCCTCCAGGGGATCTTCCTGACCCAGGGATCTAACCTGGGTCTCCTGCACTGCAGGCGGTTCTTTACCATCTGAGCCACCGGCATTTGAATAGGAGTGAAGAATTTTGTCGAAGCCTTGGGAGTCTGCACCCATGGCTCACAACATTCTCTCATGCGATGAATGAGCTTCTTGGATCACGACAGGAAGCTAACATCCCAGAAAGACACCCCGGCTGGCCACAATCTTCCCGAGTACCAGGCCTCCGGGTGTAGGGCCAACACCTTGCTTTGATGATACCCAAGGACTTATAGAAGCTCAGGTGATGAGGTCTCATAGCAACAAGAAATCAAGAGGCTTGTTTGGGTCCTGATTTTCTAAATGTGTCTGGGCTTCCCTGGTGGCTCAGCTGGTAAAGAATCCACCTGCAATGTGGGAGACCCAGGTTCAGTCCCTGGGTTGGGAAGATCCCCTGGAGAAGGGAACGGCTACCCACTCCAGTATTGTGGCTTGGAGAATCCCATGGACTGGGGTCCAGAAAGAGTCGGACATGACTCGGTGACTTTCACGTCCCTTTCTAAATGTAAAGATCTGCTTGTTGTTGCTTAGTTACTAAGTCGTGTCTGACTGTGACCCCAGGGATTGCAGCCCACCAAGGCTCCTCTGTCCATAGGATTCTCCAAGCAAGAATACTGGAGGGAATTGCCATTTCCTTCTCGGGGGGATCTTCCCAACCCAGAGATCAAACCCACATCTCCTGCTTCCTGACGCAGAGTTTGAATGCACACCTCCTGCTTGGCAGGCGGATTCTTTACTGCTCTCACCTGAGAGCTCGACTGAAATGTGAAAACCTCAGATCAACCCAGACCTGCTGGATTACAACCTGTATTTTCACAGGGTTCCCAGAGAATCAAGTACGCACACAAGTTTGAGAAGCCTCAAAGTCTCTCATATCTTTTCCCCTGTTTGTCCAAAAATAATCCAATGATGAAAAGTATTTGTGCCCCAAAATGCACCAGGATGTCATCATATTTTTTCAGACTTTGTAAGGAAGGCTGAACCCTGCGTCTATGATGACAAACACCAGGCAGTGAGGGGTGTACTTGAAGCAGCTCGAAAATGCCAGGCAGATGAGGCAGGAAGGTGGGGAAATCCTACCTCACATTTAGCTTGGCAAGGAAACTTTAGTCACTGAGGCACACCCCTGTCGAGAGGAAGGCACAGCTATGAAGTTTCTGTTTGAGAGCCGTTAGCTCCTATCCCCAGGTAAGACTTTAGTCATTTTATCACAGGTCTCTCTCTCTTTCTCTCCCTGAATTGGGCGTAGATTCAGGCTGTGTGAATGGCCTGTGATGGCTGGTTTTATTGGTAAATGTGGCTGAGCTGCAGTCCCTAGAGGCAATCAAACATAATTCTGGTTGTTTCTGTGAGGGTTTTTTATTTTTTTTGTACAAGATGAATATTTCACCTGGTGAACTCCGAGTAAAGCACACCGCCCTCCCTGATATGCTTGGGCTTCGTCTAATCAGTTGAAGGCGTCAATAGCCTAAGGGTTGATCTGCCCTGAGCCAAAAAAAGGAATTCTGCCACAGATGGTCTCTGGGCTTCTTTAGCTGCAACATCAGCTCTTTCCTGGGGTCTTCAGCTTGCTGGTCTACCCTGAAGCTGTTGGACTTGTCAGTTCCCATGACTGCATGAGCTAATTCCTTAAAAATTAAGCTCTCTTTGGAAATCAAGCCTGAATATTCATTGAAAGGACTGATGATAAATCTGAAGCTCCAGTACTTGAGCCACGTGATGCGAAGAGCCGACTCAGTGGAAAAGACCCTGACACTGGGAAAGTTGAAGGCAGGAGGAGAAGGGGACGACAGAGGGTGAGATGGCTGGATGGCATCACCGACTCAATGGACATGAATTTGAGTAAACTCTGGGAGGTGGTGGTGGACAGGGAGGCCTGGCGTGTCGCAGTCCATGGGGTCACAAAGAGTTGGACGTGACTTAGAAATTGAACTGATGGATAGATATAGACGGATGACTGATGGTAGGTAGATAATAGATACAGATAGGTAAACAGATGGAGGTATTGATATAGATGGACAGATGATTGACAGATATGGACACAGATATAGACATAGGTAGGTTGACAGAGATAGATAGATGACAGGCAGATGGATGGATAGATGGATGACAGATATAGGTATAGGTACAGATATACCCTGGTGGCTCAGATGGTAAAGCATCTGTCTACAATGTGGGAGACCTGGGTTCGATCCCTGGGTCGGGAAGATTCCCTGGAGGAGGAAATGGCAACCCACTCCAGTACTCTTGCCTAGAAAATCCCATGGATGGAGGACCCTGGTGTCCATGGGGTCGCAAAGAGTTGGACATAACTGAATGACTTCACTTTCACTTTCACAGATATAGATGATTAATAGGTAGATAATATATATACAGATAAAATTATACCTATTGGTATAGATGAATAGACAATTGATAATAGAGATATATGTAGACAGTTAATAGGTAGATGAATGATACATAGATGATTGGCAGGTAGATAAAAGACATGGATGGATAGATGGGCAGACAGAGACAGAGATAAGACAGATATGATGGATGGATGGATGGATGGATAGATATGATTGATGGATGATAGAGATATGATGGATAGATGGATAGATAGAGACAGAGAGAATATAATGGATGCATGGATGGATATGATGGATGGATGGATGGATGGATATGATGGATGGATGGATAGATAGATATGATGGATGAATGGATAGATATGATGGATGGATGGATGGATAGATACAATGGATGGATAGATATGATGGATAGATAGATATGACTGATGGATAGATAGATATGATGGATGGATGGGTGGATATGATGAATGGATGGGTAGATATGACGGATGGATGGATAGATAGATATAATTGATGAATGATAGATAAAGAGATATGATGATAGATAGAAAGAATATAATGGATGCATGGATGGATATGATGGATGGATGGGTAGATAGATATGATGGATGAATGGATAGATATGACTGATGGATGGATGGATGGATAGATACAATGGATGGATAGATAGATATGATGGATGGATAGATAGATAGATACAATGGATGGGTAGATAGATTGGATGAATGGATAGATATGACTGATGGATGGATGGATAGATACAATGGATGGATAGATATGATGGATGGATAGATATGACTGATGGATAGATAGATATGATGGATGGATGGGTGGATATGATGAATGGATGGGTAGATATGACGGATGGATGGATAGATAGATATAATTGATGAATGATAGATAAAGAGATATGATGATAGATAGAAAGAATATAATGGATGCATGGATGGATATGATGGATGAATGGATAGATAGATATGATGAATGAATGGATAGATATGACGGATGGATGGATGGATAGATACAATGGATGGATAGATAGATATGATGGATGGATGGATGGATAGATACAATGGATGGGTAGATAGATATGGTGGATGGATGGATAGATATGGTGGATGGATGGATAGATATGATGGATGGAGGGATAGACATGATGGATAGATGGATAGATATGGTGGATGGATAGATGGATGAGTGGATAGATAGATATGATGGATGGATAGATATGATGGATGGATGGATAGATATGATGAATGAATGGATAGATATGATGGATGGATGGATGGATGGATGGACAGACACACAGGTGGTTAAGTAGATACGATGGATGGATAGATAGATGGGTGGATGGATGGGTGGATGGATATGATGGATGCATGGCTGGGTATGAGTGATGCATGGATGGATGGATGGATGGACAGACACACAGGTGGATAAGTAGATATGATGGATGGATAGATAGATGGGTGGATGGATATGATGGGTGAATGAATGGATATGACTGATGGATGGATGGATGGACAGACACACAGGTGGATAAGTAGATACGATGGATGGATAGATAGATAGGTGGGTGGATGGATCCTGCCGGCTGTGTTTCCCTGCAGAATCCTGGCAGACATAAAACCTGCGTCCACCGCAGGCTGACATGAGGCAGGAAACCTAAAGGGGTGACAAGTGACCCAGCTGTCAGGATTCCAGCCCAGAACCACCCCCAGGTACGGCCAGAAACTCAACACCTGTCACTTGGCAAGTTAGGACTAAAGGATTTTATGGCTTAACATGGGCAGTCAGCCCCTGGGTGACAGAATGCCTGCCTTTTGCCCGAATTTCCTTCTCTCTCCCCAGCTATTACTCTTCCCATACCCCTTCCTCCCCAACCCCAGACTCTTCCATGAATCCACCCGGAACCAGTCTGGACTTCCTCAGATTCTTAACAGAGGGGACCAGTATTCCTCCCTGGAATACCCTCCAGCCTGTGGCTGGCTATGTCTGTCTCCCCTTCACATGTTACTTTAGATGTCTCCAAATGGCCTTTTGTGACCTCTGAGTGCAGCAGAGTGATCTTGTAGACACCTGGACCCTTATTTCAAATGCAAAGATCCATTGACTGACAATTCACTTTTCCAAAATTTTAAAGCAAGCAAAAGATGAGAACAAAATCAACCGACTGAGGATTCACTAGCCTTTTCAGGACAGGAAGGAGAAAAAAAAACCCTAAATAGAATGCCTGGGACATCCCTGGTGGTCCAGCAGTGAAGGATCCACCTTCTCTCTGGGGGCTCAGATGGTAAAGAAGCTGCCCACAATGGGGGAGACCTGGGTTCGACACCTAAGTCAGCAAGATGCTCTGGAGGAGAGAAGATCCCGTGGAGGAGGAAACAGCAACCCACTCCAGCATTCCTGCCTGCAGAATCTCATGGGCAGAGGAGCCTGGTGGGCATGGGATCGCAAGAGTTTGGACCTGACTTAGCAACTAAACTACCAACAAAGAAAAAGAATGCCCGCCAATGCTTTCTCCTTATTAATGTATGACTTGTCTCATTTTTTCCAAGAACCCTTCTTTCTCACCGATTAGAGGAAAAAGGAAATTGTAGAAGACCTATGCGGGTTAATTTCGTGTTTCGACTTGAGAAGTCATGGGCAGCCTGGATGTTTGAGTTAACTTCATTCTGAATGTGTGATGCCTAAAGGCATATGTCTCCCATCCCAGGGGGCTGTGGGCAGGGGTCCAGGGCAGAGAAAGAGAAAGACATGACATTAGTAATGCTACCAAATGCAGGAATCTTGTCCTTTGAGGGTGGTGGCAGTTGAGTCGCTGACTCGTGTTTGACACTTGTGACCCCATGGGCTGTAGCCACCAGGCTCCTCTGTCCAGGGAATTGTCCAGGCCACAATACTGGAGTGGGTGGCCATTTCCTTCTCCAGGGGATCTTCCTGACCCAGGGATCGAACTCATGTCTCCTGAATTGCAGGCAGTCTCCTGCATGGCAAGCAGATTCTTTTACCGCTGAGTCATGATCCTATGGGGGGGGCATGTGATAATTGATCATTGTCTTCTGAATTTCCCCACTTTGCCTACGTTGGAATACAAAAGGACAAGCTTTCCGATCCTTCTTGTGTGGGGAAACGTGTTATATAATGAAATAGCATAAATATTTCAAAATATGAAACAGGTTGTCCAGTGATTTCAAAAGACATCAAGGCAGGTTGTCCAATGAGTAGATGGAAAATATCCTTCTCCTGACTGTACTTTAATAGTTATGCATTTTTTAAGAAAAGGTTTATTTTGTTGTTTAATTTTTGGCTGTGGTGGGTCTTCGTTTCTGCACAGGGGCTGTCTCTAGTTGCAGAAAAGAAGTGGGAGCTCCTCTCCAGCTGAGGGGCATGGACTTCTCATGGCGGCAACTCGTGAAGCATGGGCTCCAGCCGTGTGGATTTTAGAAGCTCTGCACGAGCTTAGTTGCGTTGTGGCAGGTGGGATATAACTGGATCGGGGGTGGAAATCTGTGTCCCCTGCACTGCAAGGCAGATTCTTAACCATTGGGCCACCAGGCGAAGTCCCAATAGTTATGCTTTTAATAAAGCTCAGTCGACATAAAGTGCATTTGCACATGTGTCTATGTCTGTGTGTATGTGTGGTGATGGGCACGTATGTTTCTATATGTCTGTGTGTGTGATACAAGAGACCTCACTTTGCCGACGAAAGGTCCATCTAGTGAAAGCTATGGTTTTTCCAGTAGTCATGCATGGATGTGAGAGTTGGACCATAAAGAGGGCTGAGTGCCCAAGAATTGATGCTTTGGAACTGTGGTGTTGGAGAAGACTCTTGAGAGTCCCTTGGACTGCAAGGAGATCCAACCAGTCCATCCTAAAGGAATCATTCCTGAATATTCATTGGAAGGACTGATGCTGAATCTGAAGGTCCAGAACTTCGGCCACATGAATGGAAGAACCGACTCATTGGAAAAGACCCTGATGCTGGGAGGGATTGGGAGCAGGAAGAGAAGTGGGCGACAGAGGATGAGATGGTCACATGGCATCACTGACTCAATGGACGTGAGTTTGAGTAGACTCTGGGGGTTGGTGATGGACAGGGAGGCCTGGCGTGCTGCAGTCCATGGGGTCACAAAGAGTCGGACACGACTGAGTGACTGAACTGAACTCAAGCCTTTATTAAGTGTAGTAGAAAAGCATTTGCATATTACAGATAAATATGTGTAATATATATGTTTTAGAAGAGGTATAAATTTTTGCCTAACTAAAAACTCATGACATTTTGATTCTACTCATTCGATTTAGTATGAATAGAATGCCAGATTTCTAATTAAACAATAGCTCTGCAACAAGCAACAGAGGTTTAGTGTATAGTACATATAATAACTTACGATGGAAAATAATTTCAAAAATAATATATGTGTATTTGTACAACTGAATCACCCGGCTGGGCACCTGAATCATTGTAAGTCAACTACACTTCAATAAAATGTATCTATTTTACAAAATAAACAGAGAAAGGCGCGGCTTGGCTTGAATGAGAATGGCGCTCCGCAAAGTCCCGTGAAGGTCACAGCACCTGCCATCCTGGTGGAAACCAGAGACGGGATCTAAGTCGTAAGCGACCTGCATTGAGAAGATGCAAGCTGTGTCAGGGAGGCGGCCCCACAAAAGACACAGCACGGGCACAAAGCGATGGGGCTGCCGTGTGCCAGCTTGCGCGGGTGGGACTAGGAATTCCATGCCTGGGCTGGTTGTACACGCCAAGTACCAAATGGGGATGCAAGTGGGTTTTCCGTCAAGTTCCGAAGACGAGCTCTGATCCCAGAGATGCTGTGCCTACTGGAGTCCCCAGCCTCGGGGATCCAATGTCGGATGCTCTGAGCTGATGTCCTAACAACGGAATACAGTGCATGGAAAAAAGGTCACATGCTGGAATCATCCCGAAACCTTCCCCAACTCCCCGGTCTGCGGAAACGTCCATCTGCTGTGAAACCAGTCCCTGACGCCAAAGAAAGGCTGGGGACTTCGGCTTTAAAGCATCATCAGGCCAAAAAGCTCCCTGGGGCTCCCTAATTGCAGTCACTGTGGTCAGGACAGCCGTGCAGGGGTGAAGGAAGGAATTGCCAAGCTGTGCAGAGGCCCATCTGGACAAGAGTCTGGTCCTAATGAGAAACGGAGTTTGGTGGCAAGGTGCCCCGTGTTTAAACCGTCTTCTCAATGGTTTGTCACAGTCCTTCCATTCGAGTATCTCTTTCACGGCAAAGAAAAACTCTAGACTTTTCTCCTGGACAGACTCTAAATATAGACCCATGTGCGTCCTCTTGAAGGTGCATGTCTTTGGACGTGACGTCTTAGCTTGTTCCTCCTGGAGATGATGGACCTCAGCGTTGGAGATTTTTTTTTTTAATTTGTTTTTAAGTGGAGGGTAACTGCTTTACACTGTTGTGTTTCTAGGAGAATTCTTTGAGGACAGGAAGAATACCCCCTCCTTTTGTGTGGCTTTGGGTTTTTCTGTGTATTTTGTGGAAAGTGTGTTTTTGTTCCTTATCGCTGCTAAGTCTACAGAGCACAGAAGGTGGAGGGGTGAGGCTCTGCTGGGTACGAGCTGTGCGAGCACGGGCAGGTCACGAAGCCGCGCAGAGGAGGTGACGGGCACACACAGTCACCGTGAGGATCTGCTGACTGTGCGGGGAAACTTCCTACAGCCAGACCCGACCCTCAACACGGTGTACGTGGAGGGCTGTTGTCAGTGACACTGGCGTGGAAACCACTGTATGAGCACAGCGACCACTGCAACTAGCACCAGAGCGGTGACTACTACAACTGTCAGCTTTACGGCTACAGCGGCAGCCTTTACCATGACCACTGCTGCCATGACTGGTATCATAGCGACGACTGTTACACAACTGTGCCAACTAGACCTGTGAAATCACTACTACAACTGTTAGCTTTACGGCTACAGTGGCAGCCTTTACCGTGACGACTGCTGCCATGACTGGTATCATAGCGACGACTGTTACACAACTGTGCCAACTAGACCTAGTGAAATCACTACTACAACTGTTAGCTTTACGGCTACAGTGGCAGCCTTTACCGTGACGACTGCTGCCATGACTGGTATCATAGCGACGACTGTTACACAACTGTGCCAACTAGACCTAGTGAAATCACTACTACAACTGTTAGCTTTACGGCTACAGTGGCAGCCTTTACCGTGACGACTGCTGCCATGACTGGTATCATAGCGACGACTGTTACACAACTGTGCCAACTAGACCTAGTGAAATCACTACTACAACTGTTAGCTTTACGGCTACAGTGGCAGCCTTTACCGTGACGACTGCTGCCATGACTGGTATCATAGCGACGACTGTTACACAACTGTGCCAACTAGACCTAGTGAAATCACTACTACAACTGTTAGCTTTACGGCTACAGTGGCAGCCTTTACCGTGACGACTACTGCCATGACTGGTATCATAGTGACTCGTGTTACACGGCTAGGCCAACTACACCTAGTGAAATCACTACTGTAACTGTTAGCTTCATGACTACAACAGTAACATTTACCGTGATGACTGCTGCTATGACTGGTATCATAGTGACGAGTGTTACAACGACTATGTCAACTGGCACTGCTATAAATACTGCCACAGCTACTAGGTTTACTACAACAACCATAACGTTTACCGTGATGACGACTGCTATGACTGGTATCATAGTAACTAGTATTACAACGACTATGCCAACTAGTCCTACTGTTATTACTACTATAATTATTAGCTTTCCTATGACAACGGTAACATTTGCAGCAGCTGCTGCTGCTACTGGTGCCACGAGTACGACTGCTGCAGTGAGTACAGCAATGAGCACTGCAGTCATTAGTTTACAAATATGACTACCACAACTGTGATATGACTGCTGCTGCTGCAATTATTACCACTATATAACGACTGCAGAATTTGGACGACAACTGCGACTACGACCATTCCAAGGATAGCAGTTCCAGTGGGGACAGTGACGGCGACTACAATCATCACTACTGCTGCAACTTACACTGTGGCAGATGGCACGACGGTGACCGTCAGTGTCCGACACGACTCTAGTGGACGTGACTTTCACAGCTGCTGTGATTTCTGCTGCTGCTATAACAGTTCGTACTGCTACAGCTCTTCCTATCCCAACTTCCTATGACAACCACAACGACATCAGTTGCTACCGCTACAGAAAGTAATATTACAACCGCTACGACAGCTACCGCACTTACTACTACAGCTGTAACCATTACAATAACTAACGCGTATAAATGCTACTAAAAATATTACTTGTGTTACAACTGTGACAGCATTTCTTGTTGTGAACTGGCTCAGTCGTGTCCGACCCTTTGCAACTGCACAGACTGTAGCCTGCCAGGCTCCTCCGTCCATGGGGTTTTCCAGGCAAGGATACTGGAGTGGGTGGCCATTGCCTTCTCCAGAGGATCTTGACCCAGGGATTGAACCTGGGTCTCGCACTTTGTAGGCAGACGCTTTTACCATCTGAGCCACCAGGGAATTGACAGCATTAGTACTAATACAATCACTGCTGCTGCTGCTGAGTCGCTTCAGTCGTATCCGACTCTGTGAGACCCAATAGATGGCAGCCCACCAGGCTCCCCCGTCCCTGGGATTCTCCAGGCAAGAACACTGGAGTGGGTTCCCATTTCCTTCTCCAGTGCATTAAAGGGAAAAGTGAAAGTGAAGTCGCTCAGTCGTGTAGTATTAGGCTTTCCACTACAATTGTCACATCGACCACTATGACGATTGCTAACAACGTTAGCGCTGCCACAGTTGTAAGGACTGCTACAGTGACTACAGAAATTAGGGCTACTGCAACTCCTGGTCCACATATTACGGTCACTACAGTACTGTAATATTGACTGCTGTAACAGCTGGTGGTGGTTCTACAAGTATTACGGCTGCTGCAGGACTATAGAAATGAGTACACCTACAACTGTTACTATCACTGTTACAAGCACAGCACTTCTGAAGACGAAAACCACGACAACCACCAAAGTGACTGCTCCTGCTGGAGCTACCACAAGATGGGTCCTACTCTGACAATTACTACACCAGATACTACTGTTATTATCATAGTTGCTGTCATAATAAACTTTTGCTACTGCTACAGCTACTGCTATTACAATTACTGCTGCTACAAGTATCACTGTCACAACTCCTATGACTCCCCCAACTACAGCAATCGCTACTGCGACAAAAACTTCTATTGCAACCGCTACTACAATTGTTACTCTGCTACAGCAATTGTTTCCATTGGACCACTACAACCGCTACCGCAACCATTACGCTTACCAGGAGCACACTTACAACAGTTACGACAACTTCTAAGATGACAAACGCTACTATAATTATTAATAGCGCCACAACTGTAATTACTATAAGTAGTACTATTCTAATTACCACTATAACTGTCAGATTTACTACAGTTTGGGCTTCCCTGGTAGATCCGTGCTAAAGAATCTACCTGCCAACAAAGGAGATGCAGAGAATAGTACGTTCAATCCCTGGGTGGGGAAGATCCCCTGGAGGAGGGCATGGCAACCCACTCCAATTTTCTTGACTAGAAAACTCCATGGACAGAGGAGCCTGGTGGGCTACACTCCATGGGGTTGCAAAGAGTCGGACATGACCGAATCGACTTAGCATGCATCACAGTACTGCAAAAGAGATCTTTTATGGATCCAGACTCACCTTCAAAGTTGGCAAGGGCAAGGGGGCGTTTATAGCCAATGAGCAAGTGGGGGTCAGGGGATGGAAAAGTCACTGGTTGGGGGATTGTGCCTCAACTGACCTCACAGGATTCCTGCCAAGGGCTGGGCAGGGTCACGAGATACCATTTGGGGTTGGTGGAGAACGAGGAACCTGATCAGACATTGAGACAAACTGATAGAGAGTCAACCAGACACAGTCCAGATGAGCATGAGGACTCTCCACATTTATGAACTGTCAGACCTGCAGGACACCTGACTCGGGCATTCTGCTTCAATTTTCTCATTTATAATTAACAGCCAGGGACTTCTCTGGTGGTCCAGCAGTGAAGACTCTGCTTGCTGATGCAGGGGCCAGAGGTCCCATCCCTGGTCTGGGAAGATCCCACGTGCCACGGGGCAGCTGAGCCTGTGTGCCCCAACTACAGAAGCCCACGTGCATCCCGACTACAGAAGCCCACATGAGCTAGCAGCCCTGCAACAACAGAAGCCACTGCAATGAGAAGGCCGTACACGGCAACTACAGCATAGCCTTTGCAACTAGAGAAAAGCTGGAACAGCAGTAAAGACTCAGCACGGCCAAATATATATATAAGAATCGTATCTTCCCACAAAGTAGTTCATGGAATGCACACAAATGTTTGGTCACACAGACAAGCACACTCACCAGGAACTGATTCACCGGTTCTAGAGAGGGCGTGCTGGAGAAGGCCATGGCACCCCACTCCAGTACTCTTGCCTGGAAAATCCCATGGATGGAGGAGCCTGGTACTCTGCAGTCCATGGGGCCCCTGAGTCAGACATGACTGAAGCGACTTCTCAGCAGCAGCAGCAGAGATGGCGTGTGAATTGAGTCTCTTGCCGATGTGGATCACTCCACTTCCATTTTCAGCGTATCCACAAGGGCCGTCCGTAAAGTCAAGGGACTCTCGTGAGTTTCTGAAATTATGAAAAGGATAAAAAGATTTCAGTAGAGGCATGGATGGTTGGGACTCTTTCCTAAACAGCTGTATTTTTTTTTTGTGTGTGTAGCACATGCCAGTTAAGGGGATTTTAGCAAATACTGTAATGATTATTATTATTATTTTTTTTACTGATTTATTTTGTTGCGCTATGTCTTACTTGCAGCATGTGGAACCTAATCCCCTGACCGGGGATAAAACCTGGGCTCCCTGTATTGGGAGTGTGGAGCTTTAGCCACCAGACCAGCAAGGAAGTCTCCGAATACTTTCTTAAAATGGATTCAATTCCAAATTTCCATGTGAGAAGACCTGCCCCCCTTTCTGTTGTTTTTACTCATCAAGTTTTGCCCGACTCTTTGCAATCCCATGGACTGCAGCCTGCCAGGCTCCTCTGTCCATGGGATTCTCTAGGCAAGAATACTGGACTGGGTTGCCATTTCTTTCTCCCGGGGGTCTTCCTGACCCAGGAATAGAACCCCCATCTTCTGCTTAACAGGTAGACCCTTTACCACTGAATCCCCTGGGAAGTTCCATCCCACTTTTAAAGGCCATTAATTTACAGAGGAAAGTATCAAACACATAATGATCAACTTTTTTTTGATTTTGTCCCTTAGAGAAGAATATGCAAATTATTTTGCCATCATTAGAAAATCCTATTAAAGATATTTTATCCCCGTTCCAGGGCTTGAAGGATCTGAAGGCAAGGATGACTTGGCTGTGACCTGATTATTGCAAAACTTTAGTAAATCATAATCTGTTTCGCTTCCTGTTTTTTGATATTTTTTGAAGTGTGGATGAAGAACCAAACCCTCTTTACTCTTTCTAACAACTGCTCTGTAGGCAAAAAATTTGCATAATGCAAAGAATGTTCGATTTAGGGCATAAATCTATCTGGCTGGATATTCATTCGTTTACTTAGAAACTGGTTTCCTCCCCACAGCCCAAGTCTGCAGCACGGGGTGGTTACTGACTGCAATACGCTGTTGTTCATTCACTAAGTTATATCCGACTCTCTGCGACCCCATGGACTGCAGCAGGCCAGGCCTCCCTGTCCGCCACCAACTCCTGCAGTTTACTCAAACTCATGTCCATCGAGCCAGTGATG
This sequence comes from Aepyceros melampus, assembly GCA_006408695.1. NCBI lineage: Eukaryota > Metazoa > Chordata > Mammalia > Artiodactyla > Bovidae > Aepyceros > Aepyceros melampus. The sequence continues at coordinate 94,836 of SJXQ01008718.1, forward strand.
CCATCCAACCATCTCATCCTCTGTTGTCCCCTTCTTCTCTTGCCTTTAATCTTTCCCAGCATCAAGGTCTTTTCCAATGAACCAATTCTTCACATCAGGTGGCCAAACTATTGGAGTTTCAGCTTCAACACCAGTCCTTCCAATGAATGTTCAGGACTGATTTCCTTTAGGGTGGACTGGTTGGATCTCCTTGCTGTCCAGAGACTCTCAAGAGTCTTCTCCAACACCACAGTTCAAAAGCATCAGTTCTTTGGTGCTCAGTCTTCTTTATGGTCCAGCTCTCACATCCATACATGACCACTGGGAAAACCATAGCTTTGATTATACGGACCTTTGTCAGCAAAGTGAGGTCTCTGCCTTTTAACACGTTGTCTAGGTTGGTCATAGCTTTCCTTCCAAGGAGCAGGAGTCTCAATTTCACGGCTGCAGTCACCGTCCGCGGTGATATTGAGTACAAAACTGTGAATTGTATTAACTGTACTGAAAATTATTTGAACACTACTTTGGGAGTAAAAGATAATTCTACAGTACCTTCGCTGTAGAATTTTTAATAATGATTTTTCCCCCCTCATCAATGCTTGTCAGTCCAATATCGTGTCATTTCTTGCAGCTGAGATGAAATGAAGCCAAACCAATACTGGTTCTCCTGCTATTCTTATCTTTCTATGAGCACTGGTAGAGGTTTTTTTTTTTTTTTTTTGGACAATGCTACCAGAACATGTGTCAAATTGGTTTTCTTTCAGATTTTCACTGAGCTCAGCATGCAGTCATTTTTCTATTTCTTGGCTTTGAACATTCATCTTTCATCATTTCTATAGTTAGTGTTTCTGGTCGATATAGCCCATATTCCTTTGTAGGAAATCCTCTTTCCAGTTTGGCTTTGGTGAGTGTTGTCGGTGTCTCTAAGTTGACGTTTTATCCCCATAAGCATTTTAAACTTTCCTCTGCATGCTGGAAACATTTCCCTCCCCCCCCCTCAGTTTTCTGCTTCACCAAAAATTGATTTCTCACCGTGCAAATTGTCTGCATTCATACTTTAAATTCTGAGGTTATGTTTATCTATTTCGTGCACACTACTGTATGTCTGTTTATTTCTCAGGATCAAATACCCCAGTTTTCTCTGAATCCCAAAGATTTTTAAATCCTATTTTTTTGTGACGAAAATCTTCTCTTTTCACAGTTGGAATAGACTCAGCTGACAGTGTTGTCTTGGTTTTGGATTATGGCAAAGTGATTCCATTACACATATATTTTCCAGACTCTTTTCCCTTCTTCATCATTACAAGACACTGAATATAACTTCTTGTTCTAAATAGAAAGACCTTGTTAGTTGGTCAGTAGTGTCCAATCTTTGTGACCCCATGGACAGTAACCATTCAGGCTCCTCTGTCCATGGGATTCTCTGGGCAAAAAGAGTGGAGTGGGTTGCCATTCCCTTCTTCAGAGGGTCTTCCCAACCCAGGGATAGAACCTGGGTCTCCTGCATTGCAGGCAGATTTACCATCTCAGCCACCAGGGAAGCCCGTATATTTATCGGTGTGTATTATCTATTTTACATATAGCAGTGTGTATATCGGAGAAGGCAATGGTACCCCACTCCAGTACTCTTGCCTGGGAAACCCCATGGACGGAGGAGCCTGGTGGGCTGCAGTCCATGAGGTCACTGAGAGTCAGACACAACTGAGCCACTTCACTTTCACTTTTCACTTTCACGCATTGGAGAAGGAAATAGCAACCCACTCCAGTGTTCTTGCCTGGAGAATCCCAGGGACGGGGAGCCTGGTGGGCTGCCGTCTATGGGGTCGCACAGAGTCAGACACCGCTGAAGTGACTTAGCAGCAGCAGCAGCAGCAGTGTTATATGTCAATCCCAAACTCCTAATTTACCCCTTCCTCCTTTTTTCCTTCTTTTTCAATTACTCTGGTTTGTATTTTATTTGGTTTTGGGTCAGGAAGATCCCCAGGAGAACGGAATGGCAACCCACTCCAGTATTCCTGCCTGGAGAATCCCATGGACAGAGGGGCCTGGCGGGCTACAGTCCATGGGGTCGCAAGAGTCAGACATGAATGAGCGACTAACACTTCCTTTTGCTTTCCTACTTAGCAATATGTACAGCAAAACGCCTTCTGTAATTCTGGTATCACAGTGCCGCCTAGACCATTTATTTAAGGCATGCATGACATTGACTTCTCCCCCTTTGAAACCCTTATTTGAGATTTTAACTGGAGATTGAATGTGAAGGAGGAGTCACAGTTTTGATTAAAATTTGCTCTATGAAATCAGCCTTGGGGGATGGACTGTTGCTCAGGGAGAGGAGAAGAAGGAAGACATCCTGGTTGGGGGTGGGGGAGGGCGAGATTCTGCTTTGTAGAGATGGGAGGCAGGTGAGGCTGGTCACCCCCTCCCCCTCATCCACCTAACAAACTGCTCATTTGAGATGCAAGTCCTGGGAGGTGTAGACAGACTCCCAGTGGGGACAGTTCCTGCTCCCAGGGAACGTCTATTGCAATAGGAGGAATAAGCAGTGAATAACAATAATAAGGGGCTTCCCTGGCAGCTGAGCAGTAAAGAATTCCCCTGCCAGTGTAGGAGGCCCGGGTTTGGTTCCTGGGTCGGGAAGATCCCCTGGAGGAGGGCATGGCAACCCGCTCCAGTGTTCTTGCCTGGAGAATCCCATGGACAGAGGAGCCTGGTGGGCTACAATCCACGGGGTCGCAGAGAGTCGGACACAACTCAGCAACTAAACAACAACAGCAATAAAAAAGAAATTAAGGGCTAAAGAATGTGATGTGTGTCTTAAGGAATTAAAAAGATGGTGAGAAAGGTCCCTGTGAATGGAGAAGTCAGGGGCGATCTAAGGGGGTGATATTCATCTTTAAAAATAATTTTTTTACTGGAGGATAATTGCTTTACAATGTGCTGGTTTCTGCTGAACACTGAAGTGACTCAGCCGTGTGTGTACAGATACCCCCTCCCCCCCAACCTCCCCCATCCCGTCCACCCCTCTAGGTCATCACAGAGCCCCGAGCTGCGCTCCCTAGCCTTGCAGCAGCTTCTCACTAGCTGCCTGTTTCACACACGGTTGTGCATAGATGGGGAAACAATGGAAACAGTGACAGCCTTTGTTTTCTTTGGCTCCAGAATTACTACAGATGCTGACTGCACCCATGAAATTAAAAAACACTTACTCCTTGGAGGGAAAGCTATGACCAACCTAGATAGTGTTTTAAAAAGCAGAGACATTATTTTGGCAACAAAGGTTCATTAGTCAGAGCTATGGTTTTTCCTGTGGTCATGTATGGATGTGAGACATGGATCATAAACAAAGCTGAGCACCAAAGAATGGATGCTTTTGAACTGTGGTGTTGGAGAAGACTCTTGAGAGTCTCTTGGACTGCAAGGAGATCCAACCAGTCCATTCTAAAGGAACTCATTCCTGAATATTCATTGGAAGGAGTGAAGCTGAAGCTGAAACTCCAGTACTTTGTCCACATGATGCGGAGAACTGACTCATTGGAAAAGACCCTGATGCTGGGAAAGATTGAAGGCAGGAGGAGAAGGGGACGACAGAGGATGAGATGGCTGGATGGCATCACCAACTCGATGGACATGAGTTTGAGCAAGCTCCAGGAGACCGTGAAGGACAGGGAAGGCTGGCGTGCTGTGGTCCATGGGGTCGCAAAGAGTTGGACATGACAGCCACTGACCAACAACAAAGGTAGGATGCCTAGAACACTGAAGGCTGTGGTCCACGCGCATGATGGCGGCTGGGTCGCAGCTGGTGGCTGCCACGGTGGGGACAAGTGGACACACACCAACTATATGTGATGGACAGAACTGGCACGGCTCAGAAATATTGAATCTGCTGGAGAAGGAAGAATCAAGCTTCTGTCTTGTTTTGACCAGCTGAACGATGCTATTTAAAAGGATAGGAAAGGCTGCAACGGTGTCCCTCACCTAAAATTCGTACGTTGAAGCCCTTGACCCTCAGTACAATGGTGTTAGAAGCTGGGCCGTGATGAGATGTAGATGAACGCTTGGGGGTGGGGCCCCCATTATCGCCTTGGAGAAGGGCGTGGCAAACCCACTCCAGTATTCCTGCCTGGAGAATCCCATGAACAGAGGAGCCTGGTGGGCTACAGTCCAGTGACTCTTAAGAGTCTAGCACAACAGAGAGAGTTCACACACACACACACACATAAGGAGAGAAAGAGGCCACATCTCTCTTCTCTGCACCACGTGAGGACGCGGTGAGAAGCCAGCCACGTGTCTACCAGGAAGAGAGCCGCCTCGGGACTTTATCAGCACACGCTGTGATCTTGAACATCCAGCTTGCAGAACCGTAAGAGGATGAATTCCTGGCGTTTAGCCCGGTCTCTGGCATTTGGTTACAGCATCTGGAGCTAAGGCGCCGAGTCTGGTGGACTTTTGCTGGTCTTGCCTCTTCCAAAGGTGACACTGTTGCCTTTGTTTTGGGGGAACTAACCCTCTTTTTCTATGCAGAGTGTTCTTCCATCACCAATGATGTTAGTCACGGATGGGTTACGCTTGATGACTCCAGTTTTCTGACCAGCTTTTGTTCGGAAAATGGGATTGGGACCGTTCATTCCAATTTGTTGCCACTGTTTAGTTGCTATGTCATGTCTGAATCTTTTGCAACCCCACGGACTAGGCTGCCGGGCTCCTCTGTCCATGGAATTCTCCAGGCAACAATATTAGAGTAGGTTCCTATGCCCTTCTCCAAAAGGATCCTCCCAACCCAGGGATCGAACCTGGGTCTCCCGCATTTTACCAGATTCTTTACCGTCTGAGTCACAAGGGAAGCCCAAGAATACTGGAGTGGGTTGCCTGTCCCTTCTCCAGGGGAATATTCCCGAGTCAGGAATTGAACCGGGGTCTCCTGCATTGCAGGAGGGTTCTTTACCAGCTGAACTATCAGGGAAACCAGCCCCTCCCCAAAGGGGCTTTTTCTCAATCTGTTAAAATAATGGCACTCATGTGCTGGTGACCACTGGTGCCTGGTGCTTCCGTTACATCGAGAAAACAAGTGAGGATGAGGTGAAAGGACCAGGTCAATGGACAGGATGGCCCCGTCATCTGCAGACCCGGCCCGTGTGAAGATGGACTTACTGAAGTCGTCTAATCCCCACGTGGGTTCATCCTGGGAATCCCCCTGCATATGAGCTGCCGTATCGGAATGTTGAAGAGGTAGACTCCAGTGTGAAATGCCCCGGCTCTGAGACACACCAGAGACCTCAGCGGCGCTAAACCCTGAACAGCAGCCTCATGAGACCCCTACGCAGGGTGGGGAAGCGATCATGCTTCTGCACTCTCCTGCTATCCTTTTATTTCAGCTACGCACAGACACGTGCTGCCTGACTCACACGGGTTTACAGGGTCAGAGGATCAGATGTTTCACCTACAGACCACTGGGTTGAAATCCAATAGCAGAGTTAGCAGAGTCGATCGTGTTCGATATTTTAACCAGTTGTTAAGACCCATATTTTCACCTGAAGGTCGAGCTTATCTTCCACTTGGAAGAGAATTGTGCTTTCTAGCTGGCAGAATTTACCTTCTTTTAAATGTGGGGTGTGTGTGTGTGTGTGTGTGTGTGTATTTATAGGAGGTGTAAGAGACATGGGTTTGATCCCCAGGTGGGGAACATCCCCTGGAGAAGGAAATGGCAAGTTCCTTCTAGTTGGCAGAATTTACCTTCTTACAAATGTGCTGTGTGTGTGTGTGCGTGTCTATATATATGTGTGTGTGTCTCTGTGTGTCTGTGCTGAGTCTCTTAGTTGTGTCCGACTCTCTGTGACCCCACAGACTGTAGCCGACTACGCTCCTCCATCCATGGGATTTCCCAGGCAAGAATCCTGCAGTGAATTGCCATCTCTTCCTCCAGGGGATCTTCCTGACTCAGGGATGGAACCCATTTTTCCTGTGGCTTCTGCAGTGGCAGGCAGATTCTTTACCACTGAGCCATCTGGGAAGCCCTGAGCGTGTGTATAAATATAAGCATACAGACAGACAATGGCTATTATTTAGCCATAAGAAAAACGTGAAATAGTGCCATTTGGAGCAATATGGATAGCCTTGGACGGTATTATACTGAGCGAAGGAAGCCAGACAGCAAAAGGCAAATGTCATATGGTATCACTTACACGTGGAATCTCAAATCACACAAAACGAGCTTACGTACAAAACAGAAATAGATCCGCCGACAAAAACAAACAAACAAACAAACAAACTTAGGGTTACCAAGCTCCTCGGCTGCATCCCATGGGGTCGCTAAGAGTCGGCACGACTGAGCAGCTTCACTTTCGCTCTTCACTTCATGCATTGGAGAAGGAAATGGCAACCCACTCCAGTGTTCTTGCCTGGAGAATCCCAGGGATGGGGGAGCCTGGTGGGCTGCCGTCTCTGGGGTCGCAGAGTCGGACACGACTGAAGCGACTTAGCAGCAGCAGCAGCAGCAGGGTTACCAAAGCGGAAGCAAGGGAGGGAATCAATGAGGAGTTTGGGATTAGCATACAGACACTGCTGTGTATAAAATAGACGAGCACAGAGGACCTACTGTATGGCACAGTATCGAGTCAATATTCTGCAATAACCTACAAGGGAAAAGAATCTTAGCATACATATTATATGTATACATGTGTGTGTGTGTGTGTATATATATACAGGTTTGATGCCTGGGGTGGGGAAGAGCCCCTGGTGAAGGGCATAGCAACCCACTCCAGTTTTCTTGCCTGGAGAATCGATGGACAGCGGAGCCTTGTGGATTCTGTCCATAGGGTCACAAAGCCCGGGACACAGTGACTGACAGTGACTTAGCATGCATGCATATATATATATATAATGCTAAATCCCTTTGCTCTGCACCTGAAACTAATGCCACACAGTCAATCAACTCTACCTCAATTAATAAAAAAATAAAAATAAAACCAACAACAGACAAAGCGTTAAAGAGAAGAAGCCACTGTCCTCTAAAGGGCGTCTCTGATTAGGTCAGGCCCACCACCACCCCTCTCCTTCTGATGAACTCGAGTTCACCACTGCCACACCGTCACGGGGCAGGGGGTGGGGGCTGACGTCCACCGTGCTCACGCTCCAAGGGAGGAGGTTATACAGGGTGTGTGCACTAGGGGAACAGAAATCTGGAGGCCACTTCAGAATCCTGCCCACACCTGCTCCTTCCCACCCAGCCTGTGCCTCCAGGGCCGCAGCGTGCCTCCTGGTGAACACACCTGACATCTGACGGGGGCCTCCTCAGATCCCCTGGCCAATTCCAGGTCCACTCACAGGGATATTCTGCCTGGTCTGTAAAGGGCTTCCACGGACTCAATGGGGAGGAAGGTTGCACAGAGTAATCGAATTTTCCTGCCCTCGGATTGCTCTATATTTGCAAAAAGGCGCTTGCCTGGTGGCTCAGGCAGCAAGGAATCTGCCTGAAGTGCAGGAGACCCAGGCTGAATCCCTGGGTCGGAAATATCCCCTGGACAAGGGCATGCAAGGCAACTCACTCCAGGACTCTTGCCTGGAGAACCCAATGGACAGAGAAGCCTGGGGGGCTACAGTCCGTCGGCTCTCAAAGAGTAAGTCTTTATTTTATTTTATTTTTTCCCTCCAGACTAGAAGTTTTCAAAATATCCCTATAACACAACACAAGTCTGTGTTAGGTTTCGAAAAGCATATCTCCTCAGTTTCTCCCCACTGTGGGCTCAAGAATTCTTCCTCTCGAGTCCTGACCCTCTGCCCTGTTCCCTCTAAAACATATTCTTCCAATTATGAGGCCATTTGTTTTCCTTTCTCCGGAGAGGAAACAAGAGCCCGTCGATGCGTTTGGCCGACTGGCACGCGGCAATCGTCATTGACCCGTCACAGCTCAGCAAGCTCTACGCGACTCCGTGGAAGCTGGCTGGGCTGGCCTCTGCCCACCTGCTGGGCAGCCTCACGGAGGCTCTGAGGACCATGGGGTCCACTTAAGGCTGACTTTTCTAGGAGAGACTGAGTCTCTACCTTCCAGGAGCGAGCCAGTGAGCTCCAAAGAACTTGGACAGCTTTATTGAGCCATTTTGATTCCCCCTCCTTTGTTTTGTTAAAAAAAAAAAAAAAATCACTGTGGTGAGCCATTCATAAAATAAAATATATCATTTTCACCATTTAAAAATGTACAGTTCAGTAGCATTAAGTACACTCACAGGGTTCTGGAACTCACAGCACCACCCGTCTCCAGGTCTCACTGTTCTCAGAAAACAGAAAGGGCTGCGGTTAAACTGTAGCCCCACAGCCTCCATCTACCAGCATCTTCCCGGCCTTTAAATCTGACATCTCCAGGGAGCACACACGAGTGGAAGGATAGTGTGTGCCCTCCTTGTCTGCTTTCTTTCACTGAGCCTAATTCCGAGATGGCTCAGCGGTAAAGAATACGCCTGCCAATGCAGGAGATGAGGGCTGGATCCCTGGGTCGGGAAGATCTCCTGGAGGAGGGCAAGGCCATCGGCTCCAGCGTTCTTGCCTGGAGAATCCCGTGGACAGAGGAGCCGGGCGGGCTGCAGTCCGTGGAGTCGCCGGGCTGGACACGACTGAGCGAGTAAACAATAACAAAGTCCTCAAGGTTCATCCACGTCATTAGCCTCTGCCGGAATGTCCTTCCTCTTCAAACGTAAAACCAGCTCGGGTGTATCTGACTTTCCAGTCCCACAGACTGTATGTAGCCCGCCCGGCTCCTCTACCCATGGGATTCTCCAGGCAAGAACACTGGAGTGGGTGGCCGGGTCTCCCACACTGCAAGCAAATTCTTTACCATCTGAGCCGCCAGGAAAGGCTGTGTAAAGGCTGAGTAATATTCCCTTTATGGGTGGACCACCTTTTCCTTATAAATTCACCCCTTCTTGGACTCTTGGTTTATTTGCACACTTCAGCAGTTGTGAACAGTGCCACTATGAACACGGGTATGCAAATATGTCTATAAGACCCTGTTTTTTGTTTTACTGGAGGCTCAATACGCTCTCTGCTTTGGGGTGGAGTCGATGTGGCTCAAAAGGAGAACGTGGAGTTCATATCTCCTCTCAGGGCCTCATCTCAGCACAAAGGCCCAGCTGCACCCAACTGGCCACAAGCTACAGCATTGGACGCCTCAGGACAGACAGCCAGCGAGACAGAATGATGTACACCAAGAGCGAATGGCAGGGAACTATGCTAAGACGAAAGAGCACGGTCAAAACCTACAAGACCAAATCCATGAAGGGAAAATAGGCGATTTTCTACCCGAAAAAGCATTCACAGGAATGCTGCGAAATTAACCAAAATCTCACAAATAGGATGGAGGGGTTTCAGAGAACGTATAAGAAATGCCTCACAAGGACGTAGAAGAAAAAAAAGAAAAACCGTGACGACAGCAGAATAACTGAAATGAAAAAATACACGGAAAGGAACCCACAGCGGAATAACTGAGGCAGAAGGACAGGTAAGTGAGCTGGCAGAGAGAAAGATTCTGTGTTCTTCTCAGGAGAATACTCTTGTCCGGGGAACATTCTTCTGAGGAGCAGAATGAAAAAGAATGAAGAGAAATGAGGAGAGCCTCAGAGACGCCCAGGACCACATTCAAACGCACCAACACTCAAATTATAGGGGTCCCAGAAGGAGGAGAGAAACAGTCTGAGAGAATACTTGAGATTATAGTTGAAAGCTTCCCTGACATGAGGGAGGAAATTGCTACTCAAGTCCAGGAAGTGCTGAGAGGCCCCCAAAGCATAAACCCAAGGAAAAACACGCCCAGACACATATCAAGCGAACTAACAAAAAAGAAATTCAAAGAAACAAAAATAAAACTAGCAAGAGAAAAACAACCACATAGAAAGCGATCTCCGTAAGTTTATCAGCTGATTTTTGAGCAGAAACCGTAGGATAGAAGAGAGTGGCAGGATGCGTTTAAACTGATGAAAGGGAATAACCTACGAGCAGGATGACTCTACCCAGCAAGGGCCTCAGTCAGGTTCCACAGAGAAACAAGAAGCTTCACAGACAAGCGAACGCTGAGAGAATTCAGCGCCACCAAAGCAGCTTTATGAAACCCTTTGTGACCCCGTGGACTATACAGTCTGTGGGATTCTCCAGGCCAGAATGCTGGAGTGAGTAGCCTTTCCCTTCTGCAGGGCATCTTCCCAACCCAGGGATCCAACACAGGCCTCCAGTATTGCAGGCAGATTCTTTACCAGCTGAGCTGCAAGAGAAGCCCAAGAATGTTTTATAAAACAACAGATGCAGACAGAACTTCTCTACACAGAAAACACAAGATAAATACCTACAAAAATTAGCACAAAACAATTAAGAAAACGTCAGTAAGAGCATATATATTGATAATCACCTTAAAGGTAAACGGATTAAATGCCCCAGCCGAAAGACACTCGACTGGCTAATGGATACAAAAAATAGATACAAAGCATATATCTGGATACATGCTTCCTACAAGAGACTCATCTCAGAACTACAGAGAGCACAGACCAAAAGTGAGGAAATGGAAAAGATGTTCCATATAAACGGAAATCAAAAGAAACCTGCAGTAGCAATACTGGTATCAGATAAAATAGACTTTAAAATCAACCCGATTACAAACGACAAGGAAGGGCAGTACGTGGAGATCAAGGGATCAGTCTAAGAAGAAGATATAATAGTTATTTATGCCCCCAACATATGAGCATGTATTCAATCCATATATTCAAGACATAAAGCAAATGCTAACAGCCGTAAAAGAGGAAGTCAACAGTGACACAGTTATAGTGGGGGGACTTTAGCATCCCACTTACACCAATGGACACATATTCAGGCAGAAAAGAGAGAAATACAAGCTTTAAATGACGCAACACAGCCGACAGATTTAGTCAGTGTGAGCCAGTCAGTCGTGCTCAGCTCTTTTCAATTCCATGGTCTGTAGCTCACCAGGCTCGCCTGTCCATGGGACGTCCTGTCCATGGGCAAGAATCCTGGAGGGGGTTGCCGTTTAGTTCTCCACAGACAGATTAATTGATATTTATAGACATCCCACCCCAAAAGCAGCAGAATACGCTTTCTTCTCAAATGCACACAGAACATTCTGCAGGATAGATGACATCTTGGGTCACAAATCAAGCCTTGGTAAATTTCAGAAAACTGAAATCACATCAAGCATTTTTTTCCAATCACAATCCCATGAGATTAGATATCAATTACAGGGAAACAAATTATAAAAAAAACAGAAACACATGGAGGCTAAATAATACTTAATAACAAAAAGATCTTTGAAGAAATCAAAGAAGAAATTAAAAAAAAAACACCTGGAAACAAATGACAAGAAAACCATGATGAGGCAAAACCTATGGGATGCAGAAAACGCAGTTCTAAGAGTAAGTTTATAGCAACTGCGTCTCACCTCGGGGAACAGGGAAAGCCTCAGATAAACATCTAACCTCAAACCTATCTCACCTCGGGGAACAGGGAAAGCCTCAGATAAACTATCGAACCTCAAACCTGAAGCAACTAGAAAATGAAGAACAAGCAAAATCCAAAGTTAGTAGAAGCGAAGAGATCATCACAAAGCCCAGAGCAGAAATACATGAAATAGAGACGGAGGGAACAATAGCAGAGGTCGACGGGGCCAAAAGCTGGTGCTTTGGGAAGATAAACAGAATTAATAAACCCTTTAGCCAGACTCATCAAGAAAATAAAGGGAGAAGATTCAAATCAACACAGTTAGACATGCAGGAGGAGAAGTTACAGCTGACACCAGAGAAGTACAAGGAATTGTAACAGACGGCTACAAACAACTGTATACCGGTACAACGGACAACTGGAAGCAATGGACCGACCCTTAGATACAGCGTATGTGAACACACCAGTCATCAGAAATGAAATCATAACTCTTCTAAAAGAAAAAACACTTCCAACAAACGTACAGGACCTGATGGCTTCAGAGGCAAATTCTATCAAACCCTTGCTGCTGCTGCTGTAGCTGCTGCTAAGTCGCTTCAGTCGTGTCCGACTCTGTGAGACCCCATGGACGGCAGCCCACCAGGCTCCCCCGTCCCTGGGATTCTCCAGGCAAGAGCACTGGAGTGGATTGCCATGTCCTTCTCCAATGCATGAAAGGGAAAAGTCAAAGTGAAGTCGTTCAGTCGTGTCCAACCCTCAGTGACCCCATGGACTGCAGCCCACCAGGCTCCTCCGTCCATGGGATTTTCCAGGCAAGAGTACTGGAGTGGGGTGCCAGAGAAGAGCTAACTCCTGTCTATTTCTGCTTTATTGACTATGACGAAGCCTTTGACTGTGTGGATCACAACAAACTGTGGAAAATTCTTCAAGAGATGGGAATACCAGACCACCTGACCTGCCTCTTGAGAAATCTGTATGCAGGTCAGGAAGCAACAGTTAGAACTGGACATAGAACAACAGAGTGGTTCCAAATAGGAAAAAGAGTACGTCAAGGTGTATATTGTCACCCTGCTTATTTAACTTATATGCAGAGTACATCATGAGAAACACTGGGCTGGAGGAAGCACAAGCTGGAATTGAGATTGTCAGGTGAAATATCAAGAACGTCAGATATGCAGATGACACCACCCTTATGGCCGAAAGTGAAGAGGAACTAAAGAGCCTTTTGATGAAAGTGAAAGAGGAGAGTGAAAAAGTTGGCTTAAAGGTCAACATTCAGAAAACGAAGATCATGGCAAACAGTCCCATCACTTCACGGGAAATAGATGGGGAAACAGTAGAAACAGTGTCAGACTTTATTTTGGGGGGCTCCAAAATCACTACAGATGGTGACTGCAGCCATGAAATTAAAAGAAGTTTGCTCCTTGGAAGAAAAGCTATGACCAACCTAGACAGCTTATTAAAAAGCAGGCACGTTACTTTGCCAACAAAGTATAGTTATTATAATGACTTGTAATATGGAATTCTCCAGGCAAGAATACTGGAGTGGGTTGCCATGTCCTTCTCCAGGGGATCTTCCCGATCAGGAATTGAACCCATAGTCTCTTAGGATCTCCTGTATTTGCAGGCAGGTTCCTTACCACTATTGCCACCTGGGAAACCCTGACTATATATATTACTACCTGATATTAACACAACAATATTTTATTGATGAATTTTTAATTAATAATTAATTGCTCATCAATTTTATTAAGACAACAATATTTTATGGTGTATTCCTCAATATGCAAGTTGACAGGAAATGCCAGGCTGGTTTGATTACAATCTAAATGGCCTTTTCAGCTTCAATTAGGTATTGGAGAAGGGGGCATGGCAACCCACTCCATTCTTGCCTGGAGAATCCCCTGGACAGAGGAGCCTGGTGGGCCGCAGTTCATGGGGTTGCAGAGAGTCAGACACGACTGAGTGACTAACACTCGGTGTAGGAGTTTTCTGCACGGATTTAATGACCTGGAAATGGGCCTCATCTCCTGTTTCTCTACGGTGCTCAGAGTCATGTCGGCCGTCAGCAGGGAGCTCCCCTCCAAGTGACACCAGGCTGATGGGCAGTGTCTGTTTACAACTGTCCAGTGCTGTTCTGGGTGGGTGCAAACGCAGAACCGAGCCCCACAGCTCCCGGAAAATGAACACTGTGTCCGCCAAGCTCATTTACAACCGAAACAGCGTGCCAGCTGCCTACTGCAAGTTCCCTGAGTGCAAATGTGCTGCAGCCTGGCACAAACTTGTTTGCAGATTTTAAAAGGAAATGAGATGAAACGCAGAAAAACCCTGAAGAGCCCTAGACAGCTCTCCAAAACAGAATCTGATCTGCAAAGCTCGGAGGAGGCAGCATATGAGCTTCAAGAGGGCTGCGTATTACACAGAGAACAAAGAATATTTGGATTTTTCCAGATAGGAGCATAGATATGAAGGGCCCTTCAGAGAATGAATGAAATCCCATCAACCGTTCAAAAAACAAAAAAGAAGAAATTCAGCCAATTTGTTAAGAGCCATGTTTATACTCCCAGGAAACCACAAATCCCATAATAATACAGCTTGCATCTTTCACTAAGAAGTAACATTCTGTTAACTTATTTGCGTAATTAAGACACATTGTTGGATCTGAAGAGATGAACCAGAAATCCAGAACTCCGGAATAAAAGCAGAACGTCCCAATCCACTGTGCACAGTGAGTGAAGCTTTTAACGGGCGAGTCCTCCTGCCCCAATGGTCTATATTACCAGATATACAGTTTGCAAATATTTTTCACCCATTTCTGCAGAGATACAGAAAATGTCTCTTTGCTGTATTCATTGTTTCCCTTGTTATGCAGAAGTCGTTTTTTTTTTAAGTTGGTGCGAGCCCATTTGTGTGTTTATTTGCTTCTGTTGCTAAAGTTTTCATGTTAGTTCTATGAAGTCATTGCTGCTGCCCATGTCCAGAAACTCTCTTAATGTGTTTTCGGTGTTTGAGGCTTTTCATACGGACTGCTGAAGCTTTCACTGCATTTTGAGTTAATTAAAAAATTTTTTTTGTCATATACAGCCTGCTGTATTTAAATGGAGAACCAACAAGGGCCTGCTGGACAGCACAGGGCACTCTGCACAATACTCTGTAATAACCTTATGGTCACCAGAGGGAAGGATGGGGAAGGGATAGGGAGTCTGGGATGGACATGGACTCACTGCTGTGTTTAACATGGAGAACCAGCAAGGACCTGCTGGACAGCACAGGGGACTCTGCTCAATACTCTGTAATAACCTTATGGTTCCCAGGGGGAAGGATGGGGGAAGGGACAGTCAGGGAGTCTGGGATGGACATGGACACACTGCTGTATTTAACATGGAGAACCAGCAAGGACCTGCTGGACAGCACAGGGGACTCTCCTCAATACTCTGTAATAACCTTATGGTTCCCAGGGGGAAGGATGGGGGCAAGGATGGTTAGGGAGTCTGGGATGTCATGGACACACTGCTGGATGTAACATGGAGAACCAGCAAGGACCTGCTGGGCAGCACAGGGAACGCTGGTCACTGTCAGGTGACAGCCTGGATGGAGCGGAGTTTGGGGGAGAGTGGATATGTGTATGTGTGGCTGAGTCCCTGTGCTGTCCACCTGAAGCTTTCACTAAGTCTCCATGATAGTTTGAAATTGGCTATGGAAAAGTGAAAGTCTCTCAGTCCTGTCTGACCGTTTGTGACTATACAGTCCACGGGATTCTCCAGGCCAGGAAACTGGAGTGGGTTGCCATGCCCTCCTCCAGGGGATCTTCCCCACCCAGCGGTCGAACCCGTGTCTCCTGCATCGGCAGGTGGACTCTTTATCCGTTGAGCCGCCTGGACGCGCCGTCCCTCATCAATAGCTAATAGTTGATTGGGGAGCTGCAGGAATTAGCTTACAGTTGATTGGGGAGCTGCAGGAATTCAGGAAGCACTTGGGAACCCTTCAGCAAACCTGTGGCCACAGCCTGGTTCTCAGTCTGTTGGTTCTTAGGGCTTCCGTCTCCTTATCCTTCTGTGGAGGTTCTCGATTCTTCCTTGGAACTTAACTAACGTGTGAGTGTCTCTCTTTCCCCCTTTTCCCTCTTTGCTTCTGTCTTCTCTCTCACTCACACAAAACCCATAAAACATCCAGGCGAACACGCAGGGAGGCTCACATATAGTTGATTTAAATGCTGCGACAGTTTCAGGGGTCCAGCAAAGTGACTCAGTTATACCTGTTACTGCTTTAGTCGCCAGGTCCTGTCCGACTCTTTCGCGACCCCCCTGGACTGCAGCCCGCCAGGCTCCTCTGTCCACGGGATTCCCCAGGCAAGGATGCTGGAGTGGGTTGCCCTTTCCCAGCTCCAGGGGGTCTTCCTGGCCCGCGTCTCCCGCATCAGCAGGTCGACTCTTTCCCCACTGAGCCCCAGGGAAGCCCTCAGGTGCAGACACACGTGTATATCTGGGTGTTTCTGCAGCCGTTTGCATTGTAGGTTATTACACGATTCCCCTTCACTTTTAAACCTGGTCCTTGGGGGGGGGTCCCAGTCCTGACTGGGGAGGGTCTCCTGTGAGCTACACCTGTCCAGCTATGGGACTCAGGGCGGGAGGTCACAAGTACCCACCGTGGTTTCCCAACGTCCTCAGAGCAAAATGCAGAGACCACTGTCTCCTGACTCTCGTGGGTCCTGCCGTCCCAGTCCTCTCTGACTTTAGCTGAGTGCTTGATGGCTTCTGTCTGTTTCGGGTTGTTTTTTTTTTCTGTTCCCCAGCCCAGGATGGACTCCATGGCCCCTGCAGTGGAAGCGTGGAGCCGTAACCAGGGGACCCGCCCGGGAAGGCTCTGTCTTTAAATCCTGAGTGATACTCCATGGTGTGTACACACAGAACAGGGCGTGTCAATGAACGTTCCAGAGCTAAGAAGCCCTCAAGATCCTGGTGGGCGTCTGAGCTTTGATAGAATTACCATAAAGTCCCTTTCTCCTGCACATTCTTTCTGCAAGATTCCCTCATCCTCCACTTCAGTTGTATGCCCTCCCTTGCCTCTTTCTTCCCATTCAGAATTCAGACTACATAGTTTTTTAAATAAGGAAGCCCCTTATCTACCCCATGTCTAGCTAGCATCATATCTACCTACTTGTCATATCCATTTTTATATCTATCGATCCATACACCCACCCCTCCATTCATCCATCCATATGTATGTATCAATCATGTCTAGCTATCCATCCACCCATCCATCCATCCATCCATCCATAATATCTACCAGTCATGTCTATCCACCCACCCCTCCATCCATCCATATGTATCTATCCATCCATCCATCCATCCACCACCTAAAGGAGACCAGTCCTGGGTGTTCATTAGAAGGACTGATGCTGAAGCTGAAACTCCAATCCTTTGGCCACTTGATGCGAAGAGCCGACACACTGGAAAAGACCCTGAAGCTTGGAAAGATTGAGGGCAGGAGGAGAAGGGGACGACAGAGGATGAGATGGTTGGATGGCATCACAGACTCCATGGACAGGAGTTTGAGCAAACTCCGGGAGTTGGTGATGGACAGGGAGGCCTGGCGTGCTGCGATTCATGGTGTCGCAAAGAGTCGGACACGACTGAGTGACTGAACAACAAGGATGTACCCCTGATTGCAATCACTCACAGAGCCACACGGTGGCCGCTTCCACAGCACAGCCTTGGCCTGCATCCGAGGACCTGGAGAGACTGGACTTGGCGTTGGATACACTGGCAGTCTGGGCTGCTGGTTAATGACAGTGACATCCGGGCAAGGAGGGAAGGGGAACACAGGCTGCTGTTCCAACATCAGTGGGCGTTTAAAAAACGGAAATGCATTTGCCAGGGGTGAGGGTGGGCATTTCTTCCTGAGGCCCGGCAAACGTAGGCGTGGATGAGCTCCGTTATTATCGCTGACGCAGGGGCTAGGGGATGCGAACTGCTGGGGGCGTGGGGAGGACCGGGGGTGGTGGGGAACGCAGTGGACCGCAGCATGCGCTGCCCAGATGAGCCCTGGGGGTAGGACA
>SJXQ01008718.1:112478-132470 GCA_006408695.1 Aepyceros melampus
CAGCCTTGCCGTGCCAGGGAGAGCCTTTTCTGGAAGTTGGCCGGCATTTTTCTAACATCGATCATCTCTGCTAAGTTGCAGATACTGTGTACCGCTACTGGGGGCTGTCATCACAGATAATCAGCGGCCTCTGATGAGCTGAAGGTTTTGGAGGATGTCAACGGAGGATGAGATCACGGAAATGTGGTATCTGACTCTGAATGATACAAAATGAAGAATGCTCAGCCAAGATGACTACAAAGAGAGAGCTTTCATTCGCATCAGAGATCCCGTTACAGAACCTAACTCTGCCAAGTGAATCTGGCTCGGTAAAGCAGTGCTGTCTTTTTGTCCCCTCTCCTAAGGATGTTTCTTGCTGTTCACTCGCTCACTCGTGTCTGACTCTGCGACCTCTGCTGGACTGCAGCACGCCAGGCCTCCCAGTCCATCACCATCTCCTGGAGCTTGCTCAAACTCATGTCCACAGAGTCGGTGATGCCATACAACCGCCCCCTTCTCCTCCTGCCCTCAATCCCTCCCAGCATCAGGGTCTTTTCCAGTGAGTCACCTCTTCACATCAGGTGGCCAAAGGATTGAAGTTTCAGCTTCAGCATCAGTCCTTCCAAAGAAATCCCAGGGCTGATCTCCTTCAGAATGGACTGGTTGGATCTCCTTGCAGTCCAAGGGACTCTCAAGAGTCTTCTCCAACACCACAGATCAAAAGCATCAGTTCTTTGGTGCTCAACTTTCTTCACAGTCCAACTCTCACATCCATACATGACCACAGGAAAAACCATAGCCTTGACTAGATGGACTTTTGTTGGCTTCTCAATATGCTGTCTAGGTTGCTTTTCTCCCAAGGAGCAAGTATCTTTTAATTTCATGGCTGCAGTCACTATCTGCAGTGATTTTGGAACCCAAGAAAATAAAATGTCACTTTTTCTATTGTTTCCCCATCTATTTGCCATGAAGTGATGTGACTGGATACCTTGATCTTCGTATTTTGCATGTTGAGAATTAAGCCAACTTTTAGCAAACACGACGTGTCATATTCAAGTCAGCCCACTCATTAAAGGAAAAACTGTATAAGGAATTAAAACCAATATACAGATTAGTCCAAGAAACCAAAGTTAAAAATTTCACAACCAACATTTTGGCAAACTCTCCATGACTCAGATTGTTTGAGGTGTGTCCATTATTTTTATATTCTCCTCCGTTTCTCAACTCTGTCCACTCAAAAAAAGCATCTTTAAGGCTTATTCATGAACAACTAGGTGTGATATATGAGGAATTTTTTTGTGTGTGTGGCTAATCTTACACTGAAAAGAATGTTCACAGTGCCTAAATCCAGTAACTTCAGATAAAGCGATGTTTAAATTAAAAAATGTTTTGCTCTTTGCTAAGATCCGGGATTATGTTTTTGGGCTCCAACATCACTGCAGATGTTGAACGCAGCTATAACATTAAAAGATGCTTGCTCCTTGGAAGAAAAGTTATGACCAACCTAGATAGCATATTCAAAAGCAGGAGATTACTTTGCCAACAAAGGTCCGTATAGTCAAAGCTATGGTTTTTCCAGGAGTCACGTATAGATGAGAGAGTTGGACTATAAAGAAAGCTGAGCACCGAAGAATTGATGCTTTTGAACTGTGGTGTTGGAGAAGACTCTTGAGAGTCCCTTGGGTGGCAAGGAGATCCAACCAGTTCATCCTAAAGGAATTCCGTGCTGAATACTCATTGGAAGTACTGATGCTGAAGCTGAAACTGCAGTCCTTTGGCCATCTGATGTGAAGAGCTGACTCATTGGAAAAGACCCCGATGCTGGGAAGGAATGGGGCAAGAGGAGAAGGGGATGACAGAGGATGAGATGTTTGGATGGCATCACCGACTCGATGGACATGGGTTTGAGTGAACTCTGGGAGTTGGTGATGGACAGGGACTGCAGTCCCTGGGGTCACAAAGAGTTAGACTCGACTGAGCAACGGAACTGACTGAAGATCCGGGAAGAAAATGATAGAAGGAATTTGCCATCGCCGAAGCGGGATAAAATCTAGTGCCAGTGTCTTGAGAAGTCAAAATGGAAACACAGATCACAAGCTTGGATGTCTCTGGTGGTTCAGACAAGGCCTTGGCTCAGCCCCTGGTCCAGGAGGGTACCATGAGCTGTGGAGCACGGGCTTAGTCACAAACATACATGCCTGTGCCTGTGCTCAGGCATGTCTGACTCTGCGACCCCGTGGACTGCAGCACGCCAGGCTCCTCTGTCAATGGCATTCTCCAGGCAAGAACCCTGGATTGGGTTGCCATCTGCAGATTTATGTTAATATCCTAACAGGCAAAAGGAGAAGAAGGTGGCAGAGGATAAGACAGTTAGACGGCATCACTGACTCAATGCACATGAGTTTGAGCAAACTCCAGGAGTTGGTGATGGACAGGGAAGCCTGGCATGCTGCAGTCCACGGGCATCTCAAAGAGTCAGACAGGACTGAGCTACTGGACAACATCAATCACACATCTGGAAGAAAACAGTTAAGTATTATGAACGCCTCTGAATGCATTGAGAATGCTGGATCATGGGTGATATTTTCAGTGGGCTTCTAATCAAATCCATAACGTCTGCTTTGGCTGTTTGTTGGCAAATTGCACGTGATGCTTTCTCAGCAAGACGTGGTGTTTGGAGGCTGAACCTGGGGATCTGAGTTATCCCTCAAGGATGTGTGAGTTTCACTTCATCACATGTCACGTCCACCCTAGCTGAAAGGCAGCACTGGGCCAGAATGTATACACAGTGATCTCAGCTTGCCTGGTGGGGTAGACCTGCTAACCCATTCCTGAGCTTTCCTTCACCATCCTGTTATCCGTAAAATGTAGAGGCTGGACTCAGTCATGCTTCTGGTTCTTCTGAGACCTGTCATTCTTTTCCCTTTCCCTTCCTCTTTTTCTTTATTCTCAATAAACAGCATTGCACTCTTCTTAAATAGCTGCTAGCTATCAGGGCAATTGACCCTTAGCTGTGCCTATATGCATGTCTTGGAGATGTTGCTGAAATGTGGATTCTGCTTGAGTAATTTGGGGTGCATGCATGCAGCTTAGTTGTTCAGTCATGTCCGAGTCTTTGCAACCCTGTGGACTGCTGCCCACCAGGCTCCTCTGTCCATGGGGTTCTCCAGGCAAGGATACTGGACTGGGTTGCCATGCCCTCCTCCAGGAGAATCTTCCCGACCCAGGGATTGAATCTGAGCCTCCTGCATTGGCAGAACAGTTCTTTACCACTGAGCCACTTGGGAAGCCCCTAATTTGGGGCGAGGTCCTACCTTCTGCAAAGATGACGCTCACTGGGGCCCCACGCTTCCGGCAAGGCGACAGACGGCATGAGGCCAGGTTAACTGTTTCTTTTTATATTTCAGCTTCCTTTTTAAAAACGATTTAACTAATTTAATTCTTTCTGTAATCCTTTGAGACCATTTTTCAAGTGGATAACGCAGTGACATCAAGTACCTTCACACTGTTGTGGAAGCATTCTTGATGTTCGTGTGCAGAATATTTTTCCTCCTCCCAAACTGAAACTTAAAAAAAAAAATTTTTTTTTAGGATTAACTTTTTCTTGGTGAAGAAAAATAACACATGATGGACAAAAACATATTCATAGGACATGACACTTTGGGTAGGGAAAGAACGCAATAATATTGTAATTGGGTAATAGGAGATACTGCTAACATTACAGATACTTTCATCTTAAAAATCCTAGGTAATGCAAAGAGTCCAGGAGACGAATAAAACATGAGCTGTGTCTCACCTCAGCCAACGCCAAGCATGAGTCAGATTTTCTCTGTTGTTATGAAACAGTCCAAAGTGGTAAGACTCAGAACTCTTTGTCATAAATATTTTTCAAGGATGGCATAGTCACTGCTAGAAATACGTTGTTTTGCACACAATGCTTTTTACAGAGAGACTAAAATTTTCCTCTTCACTAGAGCATCACATCCCAAACTTTTCAGCCCTAGCGTCCACTTTCATGGGAGACAATTTTTCCACAGGCCATGGTGGGGGTCAGTTCAGTTCAGCCACTCAGTCGTGTCCAACTCTTTGTGATCCCATGGGCTGCATCAGCCAGGCTTCCCTGTCCATCACCAGCTCCCAGAGCTTGCCTAAACTCATGTCCATGGAGTCGGTGATGCCATCCAACCATCTCATCCTCTGTCATCTCCTTCTCCTGTCTTCAATCTTTCCCAGCATCAGGGTCTTTTCTAAGGAGTCAGTTCTTCACATCAGGTGGCCAAAGGATTGGAATTTCAGCATCAGCATCAGTCCTTCCAGTGAACATTCAGGACTGATCTCCTTTAGGTGGTGGCGGGGGGGCTGCATATAGTTTCGGGATGGTTCAAGCACACTACATTTATTTTGCACTTTATTGCTACTCCAATGCTGCTGTTCATCTGACAGGACATACTTGTCCCCAGCCTGGAGGTTGGGGACCCCTGCACGAGAGTCCCTGGGGAACCCAATACACTTCCCTTTGCCTGGATTTGACCTCAAGAGATTTTAATTCAATGGCCAGGGACGATAATACAGGTATTGGGATTTTTGCAAGCTCTCTGGATTCTAAAGCCTGCAGCCCAGTTTCAGAACGACTGCTTCTCAGGGTCAAGTGAGATGCTAAAACTCTCCTTGGGGTCATCTCATAAAACCCAGAGCCTAGAATTATTATTTTTTTTTTTTTCAAAAGCAACAGTGTTTTCTGTTTTGTCTCCAGCAAGCAGGAATGAACAAATTCAGATGGCTTTGTCCTTGTCCGCAGTGAACGGCCACGTCGACTACAAATTGGCGTTCGCCAGCGACTGAACGACGACAAGGGCATTCGCCGTCTGCCTCTCGGGAGACTGAGCCCCGAGCTGCTGCAGCTGCTGACCTTCGACACCCCAAGAAGGAGTTCACGGTGGCGAGAGAGGTGCTCCGTGGCCCAGGGAACCTGGAGGACAGGCCTTGGCCTTGCTGTTCGGCCGCTCGGTCGTGTCCGACTCTGACCCCCTGGGCTGCAGCACGCCAGGCTTCCCTGTCCATCACCAGCTCCCAGAGTTTGCTCAGACTCAAGTCCATCGAGTCAGGGATGGGCCTGGAAATTTATGCTCCAGTCCCGGAGGGTTGACTGTCTGTGTAAATTACCTATTTGAGTTTCTTCTCCTTCAAGGACGATTTATCTATTCTCCCCATTATGGATTTATCTAATGACTTATTTATGTTCGCAGAGATGAATGGTTATTTGTCTTATACTTTGGCTTACAATGCGACCTTCCTTTATTTATGCTGTTGCCCAAAACAAACAAAGTATCAGTCACGTCTCCCAAAACCCCACTGCACGTTCATAAGCCGTTCTGGATTTTTACAACACAGCACTGTGATGGGGAAAAAAAAGAAAAAAGAGAAGGGGGATAGATTTCCATAGTGTCCCACAGTCTCTGTGCAGCGCTCCATAATTAAAATAGGATGGGACACTGTTTGCCAGTTATACTGAAATAATAATAAGGAAAAAAAAATAAACCATGCTGTGAGAAACTGAGTTACTGGGAATATATCTGATAAACACTATTATCATGGAAACTTTCCAACACTCAAGGTTAAGATCAGACTCCAAGAATGTTGCTGATGAAACAAAGAATTATAACAGAAACATCCCCAAGACACTGAAAAAAAAAAAAATCTCTGGATGTATTAGCCAACCAAGAGTGAAAAAAATAAATAATAACAATTAAAGAAAAAAAAAAAAAAACAGGTTTTCTAACCCTTCTGGGTAGAACAGACGTCACTGCCTTGAGCTTTCTCTGACAACTGAATTTAGTTGCAAATTTTCCAAAGACTGAGTTATTTTATAAGTAACCCCTTAACCTCCCAGAAAAAAAAAAAGCTCACTCTAAGAATAAGATTGGAATCTATGTAAACAGAAGCACATTTTCACGTTTGGTGGTTTAGTCGCTCAGTTGTGTCCGACTCTTTGCGACCCCGTGGACTGTAGCCCGCAAGGCTCCTCTTCCCTGGGAGTCTCCAGGCAAGGATATTGCACAGAGTGGTGTCCATGGCCTCCTCCAGGGGATCTTCCCGACCCAAGGATTGAACCCACGTGTCCTGCGTTGTAGGAAGATTTTTCACTGACTGAGAATATATATTTTTAAATTCAAGTATAGTTGATTTACAATATCGTGTTCATTTCTGCTCAACAACATCAAAACAAACAACGCGGTCAGTCGTGTCCGACTCTTTGTGAACCCACAGACTGTAGCCCACCAGACTCCTCCATCCATGAGAATCTCCAGGCAAGAATACTGGAGTGGGGTGCCATCTCCTTGTCCAGAGGATCTTCCCGACCCAGGGATTGAACCCAGGTGTCCTACATTGTAGGCAGACGCTTTACCATCTGAGCTACCAGGGAAGACCCCCCCAAAAAAAAACGTGCAGAAAACCTAAATAGACATTTCTTCAGAGAAGACATACGGATGGCCAGAGGCACATGACAAGATATTCAACACCAGTGACCGTTCCGTTCAGTCCAGTTCAGTCCAGTGATGCTGTTGTTGTTCAGTTGCTCGGTCTTGTCTGACTCTGAGACCCCAGTGACTGCAGCCGGCCAGGCTTTCTCTGTCCTTCACTATCTCCCAGACTTTTACTCAAACTCATGTCCATCAAGTCAGTGATGCCATCCAACCATCTCACTCTCTGTCATCCCTTTCTCCTCCCGACTTCAATCTTTTTCAGCCTCAAGGTCTTTTCCAATTAGTTAGCTCTTTGATTCAAGCTCCAAAGGATTGGAGCTTCAGCTTCAGCATCAGTCCTTCCAATGAATATTCAGGACTGATTTCCTTTAGGATGGACTGGTTGGATCTCCTTGCAGTCCAAGGGACTCTCAAGAGTCTTTTCCAACATCACGGTTCAAAAGCATCCATTCTTCAGCACCTACTATTCTTTATGGTCCAACTCTCACATCCATACATGACTACTGAGAAAACCATAGCCTTGACTAGACAGACGTTTGTTATTACCCAAACAATAACAGAAAAGATGTTATTGAGCATCTCTGCTGGATGAGATCAAAGGCTTCCTGGCATCATCAAAGGTCTTCTCTTTTTTAACAAGTTAGCCTTGGTTCCCAGTGATCTTCATGCATCTTCATTTCCATCCAAAGGGGCGATGTGGAAAACGCTTTCCTGTCCACAAAGCTCACTGGACACACGCCAAGACCAGCTTTACTCAGGTTAGTGAGCAAAGGAAGAAATGGACACAGAATTCTTTCCGATGGTGGCCGAGGATGAAGTTGGGACCTGAAACCTCCAGACAAGAGCCAGCGGTCGACGGGTGAAACCAGCAATGTCTGAGCAAATGTAATCTAATCGTTCCCCTCCACCAAAAAAAAAAAAACCACCTAGGAAGCAACAGCGACTAAAATACAGCCAAGAATTATCTTTACAAGACAAGCTTCATAAAGCCTCTTATTTTAAGATGATATTAAGATGACTTTAAGATGATATTAAGATGATTTTAAGATGATACTAAGACAAGCCTCATATTTTAAGATGATAAACGCAAAGAAAGAGAGTTTATTTTTAGAACAAAAAAATAGCGTTAAGTTTCCTTGGAGATGTGCCATGGGTACCACCTTGGGGAAACGAACACCCCAGCAACAAACTTCGAGACTCCCGCACGCACGTGTCTGGCCGGGCATGGAGAACAAACTCAGAACCAAATGCTTCGTCTCTGACCTCCACACTTGCGTGGATGATGAGACTCAACTCGCAAAGGCTTTGTCTTATCGGGGAGGCGTCGACTGACAGCTAAAATTACGGGTTTCTGCAGCCCCCGTGTTGCGCTCTATTTTCTTTTCTTTTCTTTTTTTTTTGCTTCTGGGAGATGAGGGATAGGCGTGCATAAATTAACCCAAATGTTCGTGGCAGACAATAATTAGCCACGGGCTCAGTGGAAATAGTAGGGGCCTGATGGTACTTGTCACAGAATATACAATTTTCTCTCCATCCCTCTAGCGCAGAGAACGCCTTGATTCACACTGGTCCTCCACTGTTGCGTCGATCATGATGAGACGCAAAATCTACTCTCCCCCAAAAGGAAATAACACAAACCAAGAAGAACTGGGCATTGATCACTTGTCCAGACGCATACCTGTTTGCATGGCCGCCTCTCATTATTTCCGCGCAATGGGGATTTCCTAAGTGGTGGCAGGGAGGTGGACCTTATTACTTCCAGGCTCTTCCTTAACACAAGAGGCCTGAAAAATGTGTGAAAGCGGTTCAGTCCCCGCAGGCGGAGCAGTTCTGGGATATGCTGGTCAGTCTACGGTTTTCACTTGAAATTAATAAGAAAATGTGTCCATTGAGAAAATTTCTTGTTCAGTCACTGAGTCGTATCTGACTCTGTGACCCCATGGACTGCAGCACGCCAGGCCTCCCTGTCCTTCACCGTCTCCTGGAGCTTGCTCACACTCATGTCCATCGAGTCGGTGACGCCATCCAAGCATCTCATCACAGAGAACGCCTTGATTCACACTGGTCCTCCACTGTTGCGTCGATCATGATGAGACGCAAAATCTACTCTCCCCCAAAAGGAAATAACACAAACCAAGAAGAGCTGGGCATTGATCACTTGTCCAGACGCATACCTGTTTGCACGGCCGCCTCTCATTATTTCCGCGCAATGGGGATTTCCTAAGTGGTGGCGGGGAGGTGGACCTTATTACTTCTAGGCTCTTCCTTAACACAAGAGGCCTGAAAAATGTGTGAAAGCGGTTCAGTCCCCGCAGGTGGAGCAGTTCTGGGATATGCTGATCAGTCTACGGTTTTCACTTGAAATTAATAAGAAAATGTGTCCATTGAGAAAATTTCTTGTTCAGTCACTGAGTCGTATCTGACTCTGTGACCCCATGGACTGCAGCACGCCAGGCCTCCCTGTCCTTCACCGTCTCCTGGAGCTTGCTCACACTCATGTCCATCGAGTCGGTGACGCCATCCAAGCATCTCATCCTCTGTCATCCTCTTCTCCTCTCATCTTCAATCTTTCCCAACATCAGGGTCTTTTCCAAGGACTTGGACTGGTCAGTCTACGGTTTTCACTTGAAATTAATAAGAAAATGTGTCCATTGAGAAAATTTCTTGTTCAGTCACTGAGTCGTATCTGACTCTGTGACCCCATGGACTGCAGCACGCCAGGCCTCCCTGTCCTTCACTGTCTCCTGGAGCTTGCTCACACTCATGTCCATCGAGTCGGTGACGCCATCCAAGCATCTCATCTTCTGTCATCCTCTTCTCCTCTCATCTTCAATCTTTCCCAACATCAGGGTCTTTTCCAAGGACTTGGCTCTTCACCTCAGGTGGCCAAAGGATTGGAGCTTCAGCTTCAGCATCAGTCCTTCCAATGAATATATTCAGGGTTAATTTCCTTTAGGATGGTCTGGTTTGATCTCTTTGCTGTCCAGGGGACTCTCAAGAGTCTTCTCCAGCACCATAGTTCGAAAGTATAAATTCTTTGGCACTCAGCTTTCTTTACAAAGGTTATAAATAGCTTTCCCAGGTGGCTCAGATGGTAAAGAGGCTGCCTGCAATGCAGGAGACCGGGTTTCGATCCCTAAGTCGTGACAATGCCCCGGGGGAGGGCCATGGCAACCCACTCCAGGGATCTTGTCTGGAGAATCCCGTGGACAGAGGAGCCTGTGAACTACAGTCCCTGGGGTCGCAGAGTCGGACACAGCAGAAATGACTTAGCATAGCACAGCAGCGCCTACCATTAACCTCACCTTTCCGTGTGTGTTCTTCTTCTGATGTAGTGAATACTGATGTTATTTGCAATCATATTCATATCACCTTGGAGACTCTTTGCCTTGTACTACTTTTTTTTTTTCTTTTTTGAAGATTTAAAGATAAATTTGTAGTGGGGTATACCTGCTTCACAGTGCTCTCAGCGTCTGCCGTGGAGCAGCGTAAATCAGCCGTAAGTCTACATAGATCCCCTCCCTCTTGAGCCTCTCTGCCCCACGCGCCATCTGGGTCATTGCAGAGCCCCGGGCTGAGCTCCCTGTCATGCAGAGCAGCTGCCCACTCGCTGTCCATTTCACACGACAGCGTATAGCCCTCACTGTGCCTTTTAAATCAAATTTCAGAATGATTCTGAGAGGTCTCTCACTAAATTACGTGGACGCATTCCTCCTCAACGCGGTCTCTGAATAATATAAATCCCTCGAGAATGACTCGCAGCTTTCAGAGAACTTGGTTCGGAATTCTGTGACCTTGAACGTTTTTATACCGATAGCTCTTATTCAACTTCTTCCTTAAAGCTGAAATGTGGATGCTTACTCTGTTTTTCTAGCTGGGCTAATGTATATTTTCCCCAGAAGAATCCCTTTTAATTCTACTTTTCAAAAATATATGTATAAACCTCTGGCACTCACACTGATTTTGGGGATGTGGGCATTGTTTTGGGGTTGATTGGGGGTTGATCTGGGGTATGTGCTCTTTAATGCTGTTTTTCATATGCTTTCTAGCAGTCTGGCTCTGATGGTATAGAATCCGCTTGTGATGCAGGAGACCCCGGTTCGATTCCTAGGTTGGGAAGATCCCCTGGAGGAGGGATAGGCTACCCACTCCAGTATTCTTGGGCTTCCCTGGTGTCTTAGCTGGTAAAGAATCTACCTGCAATGCAGGAGACCTGGGTTCAATCCCTGGGTTGGGAAGATCCACTGGGGAAAGGAATGGCTACCCACTCCAGTATTCTGGCCTGGAGAATCCGATGGACTCTATAGTCCATGGAATCCCAAAGAGTTGGACGCGACTGAAACACTTTCACTTCACTTTCGATACAGATCCATGATCTCATTTATTCAATTCCTCCGTTGAAAAGTGTCCTTTATTACTTTCTTGCGATGGATGCTTCTCTTTATCCACTTCTCAATCGAATGCTGAATTCATTATTTTAAAAGTAAACTCATTCTAAAAAAGGTCAGTCCCTTCACCCCAACCTACTCCAAGAGTACTTTTTGCCATATCCACAAAGTTCTGAAATGTGATGAGTTTAAATCTTCTTCTTTCCAAAAAGATATGTAAAAGAGAGTTTAAAACTATCCCGGTTGGAAACTATACTTCAGAAATATACATGCAGCGCAAAGTTCATAGCAGAGCTATGGACAGTAGCCAAGACTCAGAAACAATGTAAATGGCCTGTGACGGATGAATGGACAGTGAAGAGGTGGTGTCATACAATGGGGTATTACTCGGTCATCAGAAAGAATGAGCAAATGGCATGCCACATGGACGGACCTGGACCGTGTCACACCAAGTCAGTCAGAGAAAGAATGATAGGTGTATCGCATTGCTCTTCTGTAGAATCTTCAAAAAAGGGTGCAAATGAGCTGTCTACAAAACAGAGTGACCGACGATCATGGAATAGTTACGGAAGACTCCCCTACGCTGTAGGTGGGGAGGTAGGCTGGTGCAGCCACTGTCGAGAGCTGTATCATGGTTCCTCAGAAAACAAACACAGAGCTAACAGATGACCCAGTAATCCCACTCCTGGGCATACACCCAGAGAAAATCATAATTCATAAAGATACACGCACCCCCACGGTCCCAGCAGCGCTGCTCACAACGGCTGAGATACGGAAGCAACCTAAGTGTTTGTCGACAGATGAAAAGATAAAGGAGGTGTGCCGTCTACACAGCGTGGAATGTTACTCGGCCATAAGGAAGGCTGGAACAGTGCCATTTGCAACTACATGGATGGACCTAGCGACGATCTTGAAAGTGAAAGCGTTAGTCACTCTATCACGTTTGACTCTTTGCAACCTCACTTTTGGAGAAGCCGATGGCATCCCACTGCAGTACTCTTGCCCGGAAAATCCCATGGGCGGAGGAGCCTGGTGGGCTGCAGTCCATGGGGTCCCGAAGAGTTGGACACGACTGAACGACTTCACTTTCACTGTTCACTTTCATGCACTGGAGAAGGAAATGGCAACCCACTCCAGTGATGCAACCTCACTTTTGGAGAAGCCGATGGCACCCCACTGCAGTACTCTTGCCCGGAAAATCCCATGGGCGGAGGAGCCTGGTGGGCTGCCGTCTATGGGGTCACACAGAGTCAGACACAACTGAAGCGACTTAGCAGCAGCAGCAGCAACCCCACTTTGCAAACGCATGGACTGTAGCCCACCAGGCTCCTGTGTTCATGGGATTCTCCAGGGAAGAAGACTGGAGTGGGTTGCCATGCCCTTCTCCAGGGGATCTTCCTCACCCAGGGGTCGAACCTGCGTCTCCCACATTTCAGGCAGATGCTTCACCACTGAGCCATCAGGGAAGCCACAGAGGTCATCTTAGTAACTGATGTAAGTCAGACAGAGAAGGACAGATACCACATGATATCCCTTACTTGCAGAATCTAAAAATACAGTGTAAATAAAGTTACCTACAAAATGCGAGAGACCCAGGATGGATCCCTGCATTAGGAAGATCCACTGGGGAAAGAAATGACAACCCATCACAGCCTTCTTGCCTGGAGAATTCCACAGACAGAGGAGCCGGGTGGGATACAGCCCATGGGGTCACGAAGAGTCAGACATGAGTGAGCACACACACAAACAGCAATAGATTTACAGACGCAGAGAATAGATTTCTGGTTGCCAGAGGACACAACAGTGAGGGAAGGGTGGATGGGAGTACCGAGTTAGCTGATGCCAACAGTTATATACAGGATGGGTAAAAGACCAAGGTCCCACTGCAGAGCTCAGGGGGCTAGACTCAATATCCTGGCCTAAACCAGCATGGGAAGCAACATTTTTTAAAAGAATGTATAGACATGTGTACAACGGAAGGGCTTTGCTCTACAGCAGACCTCAGCACAGCCTTGACCATCAGTTGCATTTCAATAAAAACATTCCAGGGAGAGGGGGCTTCAGGATGGGGAGCACGTGTACACCTGTGTCGGATTCAAGTTGATGTATGGCAAAACCAATACAATATGTAAAGTAAACAAACAAACAAAAAAACAACCAAAAAAAAAATTCCAGTTGGACGATCACATTTCTTTGCGAATATTCTTGTTTTCAAATGTTGTTTTCATGACAGTATGGCCCCGAATATGGTTGACCTATTTATACCACTTGGAATTTTTTTTTTCTTTCTGAGCTAATAGTTGATTTATCTATTTTTAACTGCAGGATAATGGCTTTCTAATACCGTGTTGGTCTCTGCCATGCACGAGCTTGAATCAGCCATAAATAAACCCATGTTGCCCTCCCTCTTGAACCTCCCTCCCATCTCCTTCGCCATCCCAATGCTCTAGGTTGTCTCAGATTACTGGCTGGAGTTCCCTGAGTCATACAGCAGATGCCCGCTGGCATATATTCTTGCATACAGCACTGTATATGCATTGATGCTTCCTTCTCTCTCCTTCTGGCTCGTAGCTCAGCTGGTAAAGAATCCGCCTACAACGCAGAAGACCCCGGTTTGATTCCTGGGTCAGGAAGATCCCCTGGAGAAGGACACGAGCTCGAATCAGCCATAAATAAACCCATGTTGCCCTCCCTCTTGAACCTCCCTCCCATCTCCTTCACCATCCCAATGCTCTAGGTTGTCTCAGATTACTGGCTGGAGTTCCCTGAGTCATACAGCAGATGCCTGCTGGCATATATTCTTGCATACAGCACTGTATATGTATTGATGCTTCCTTCTCTCTCCTTCTGGCTCATAGCTCAGCTGGTAAAGAATCCGCCTACAACGCAGAAGACCCCGGTTCGATTCCTGGGTCAGGAAGATCCCCTGGAGAAGGGATAGGCTACCCACTCGAGTATTCTTGGGCTTCCCTGGTGGCTCAGCTGGTAAAGAATCCACCTGCAATGCGGAAGACCTGGGTTTGATCCCTGGGTTGGGAAGATTCCCCTGGAGAAGGGAAATGCTACCCACTCCAGTTTTCTGGCCTGGAGAATTCCAAGGACCGTATAGTCCACGGGGTTGCAAAGAGTGGGACACGACTGAGTGAGTTTCACTTTCACGTTCTCCTCCCCCCACTGCGCCCACAAGTCTGGATCTCCGCTCCTCTGCAAATGAACCGTATTATCGAGACTGAAGTAAGTCAGAAAGATAAAACAACGACCGGCTATTAATGCATATAGATAAAACAAGGACCGGCTATTAATGCATATACGTGGAATATGGCAAGATGGAACTGATCGTTTGAAATGTCATTTCTGTTTTATGGACATGGGCTTTGTTACGCACCCGTGAAATTTTCCTTCTGTTACATAACTTGAGTCCTTAATTCCCATCTTATTCCTGTCTTCTTAATCCGTCATGGTGCACTCGTTTAATACGCTTGCTATTTCTGGTCACATGGAAGGCGAACTCACTTGACCCAACATTCCTGCTGAATGCTGGGTGCACGTATTTGTAAAGACTCTCGCTACAAGCATCTCAGCACTGATGGGATACAGAGCGTCCCGCTAGGATCTCGAAGGCAGCATGAAACACAGAGCTCTGAAGCCACCCTTTTTTTTTCAGAGACTAGTCGGCCAACTGGTCGGACCTGAGCCACATTCTTCACGTGTCCTCTGACATCTCCCAAAACAGAAGACAAAGGTTTTCATGTCCTCCTGAAGGTCAGGCGTCTAGTGAGACATTTCCCTCCAGTACTCTGGCCGCCTGATGCAAAGAGCCGACTCCCTGGAAAAGACCCTGATGCTGGGAGGGATTGGGGGCAGGAGGAGAAGCGGGCGACAGAGGATGAGATGGCTGGATGGCATCACCGACTTGACGGACATGGGATTGAGTGAACTCCGGGAGTTGGTGATGGACAGGGAGGCCTGGCGCGCTGTGGTTCACGGGGTCGCAGAGTCGGACACGACTGAGTGACTGAACTGAACTGAACTGAATAATACTGAGAGGATATGTGTCTTTCTCACCTACAGTCTCTTACAAGAGTCCAGGGGAGTTTTCCAGCAGCTATATGGTGGATGAGAACACAAGAGAGTGAACACAGAAGCAGATATAGAAATCTAGTTGGACTTACAAGTATCCATTCTCCCCTAAACTCCCCTCCCATCCAGGCTGCCACATGACATTGAGCAGAGTTCCCTGTGCTGCCCAGCAGGTCCTTAAGTTTCCCAGCAGCTATATGGTGGATGAGAACACAAGAGAGTGAACACAGAAGCAGATATAGAAATCTAGTTGGACTTACAAGTATCCATTCTCCCCTAAACTCCCCTCCCATCCAGGCTGCCACATGACATTGAGCAGAGTTCCCTGTGCTGCCCAGCAGGTCCTTGCTGGTTCTCCATGTTACATACAGCAGTGTGTCCATGTCCATCCCAGACTTCCTGACTATCCCGTCCCCCATCCTTCCCCCTGGTGACCATAAGGTGATTACAGAGTATTGAGCAGACTTCCCTGAGCTGTCCAGCAGGTCCTTGCTGGTTCTCTATGTTAAATACAGCAGTGAGTCCATGTCCATCCCAGACTCCCTAACTATCCCTTCCCCCATCCTTCCCCCTGGTGACTGCCGGGGGCCAGCGTGAGGATCTCCGCCCATGGCAAAGGTCATGAGGAAGGAGGCTTGGCATACGCAAAGGCGGGATCAAGCCTCAGGAAACCCCCTGTTCCCGAGCATCTACCCCCAAAACCTGAGTCTGTTTTATGCTCTCACCTACACCTCTGACTTTATGGGGGGCTCTCCCCCATAACCATTTCTCTCGGAGAAGGAGTTAACTTGCAGCTCCAGTTAATAAAAATTCCTGGGCGTGACAAGAGTGTTTCAGCTTACGAACTCCTCTGAAGGTTATCTAGCCTGCCTGTATAGGTTTGTCCGGCCACATGTGATTGTTTACAGCCTCCCAACAGTGAGAGGCACGAGATGTTTTAGACTTACTAAAGGCAGATTCTTTTGGGAAGTCAGAATTTATTAGTATAGCGGGTTGATTAGGAATTATTTTGGTGAAGGGTTTTTCATTTGTTGTGCCAATAATTGCTACTAATTCCCTGTCCTGGGTGTAACAAGGGTGTCTCAGGCCAAACCTCTCTGCTGGCAAACTAGCTTGTGTGATAGGATTATCCAGACTCCTGCCACTACAGAGCACATGATTGTTTACTACCTCTCAACCATAAACAGCACAGAGAGTTTGGGTATTTTGAAAGTCTTAATTAGCATAAGGCTTTTCTCATTGTTGAGTCAATGATTGCCACCAGGCCTCCACGTCCTTAGGCACCTGGGAATATATTAATCAATGTATTTGACTGTATTCACCCCTATGTGTAAAAAAAGGTATATAAGCAAACCTGAAAATAAAGAAAATGGGATCAGTTTCTGGAAAGACTGATTCCCCCATATCGTTTCTTTCTTGATCTCCGTTTTTCTGGCTGAATTCCCATCTGGGGCGTGGGTCCTCACCAAGCCTGCTAATTATGCCTGGGCTTCTAAGATCGAACCGGGGAGGCCTCAGTGCCTCCTCTCCTTTGGGAGAACGGAAAGACGCCTGTGGCCTACGTAGGTGGTGATTGGTATTCCACGTAAACCAAGTTATTTAGCCTCTTTTTCTCCACTAATTTTCCTACTACACATCTGTTTCTAATCTCTCTCTATATCTGTAATTAAATAAGTTTTTCCTAGGACACCGATTCCATCCCCACCTTCGAATCACCCTGGATCCACTGGGGCTATTGAGCAGAGTTCCCTGTGCTGGACAGCAGGTCCTTGCTGGTTCTCTTTGTTAAATACAGCAGTGTGTCCATGTTCATCCCAGACTCCCTAACTATCCTCTCCCCACCCTTCCCCCTGATGAACATAAGGTTATTACAGAGTATTGAGCAGAGTTCCCTGTGCTGTCCAGCAGGTCCTTGCTGGTTCTCCATGTTAAACACCGCAGTGTGTCCATGTCCATCTCAGACTCCCTGACTGTCCCTTCCCCCGTCCTTCCCCCTGGTGACCATAAGGTTATTACAGAGTACTGAGCAGAGTTCCCTGTGCTGGACAGCAGGTCCTTGTCGGTTTTCCATGTTAAATATAGCTATACTTCTTTCTTTTAAGCTAAGCAGTCTTGGTTGGCTCTTTCCTAGCTTGATACACAGCCACACTTAATACATGTTCCCGAGTTATTGGTCTATGCTTCCTCAAGGGGTTCTCAGTGGCGCTCAAAAAATGCTAGCACTGAGTTCACTCACTCCAATGATCCCATCAAAGCTCAGATTGGAAGTGCTGAACAGTATGGAATATTCTGATTGTAACAGCTTCATCAGCCTGGTTCTAGGTCTTAGACAAACGTTTCAAACAGGGTTGCCGGCTTTAGCAAATCGACACACACAGGAGTCATAGTTACATTTGAATTTCAGATTAAAACAAAACAAAACAAAACAAAACCCAATATTCTTTGGTGTAAGTAAGTCACAACCATAGCATGGGACATACTTTTACTAAATAAACTACTTGTCTGAAATAATGTATGGGTTACACTTATACTAAATAAGCTATTTGTCTCAAATATTACATGGGACAGGCTTATACTAAGTGAACTATTTAAATGGCTCAAATATTGCATGAGATGTACTTAGACTATATAAACTACTTGTGTCAAATATTGCATGGGATACTCCAACAGCAAATTAATTCTTTGGCTCAAATATCTCATGCTGCTGCTGCTGCTAAGTCGCTTCAGTCGTGTCCGACTCTGTGCGACCCCATAGACGGTAGCCCACCAGGCTCCCCCATCCCTGAGATTCTCCAGGCAAGAACACTGGAGTGGGTTGCCATTTCCTTCTCCAATGCACATACTGAATAAATTACTTGTCTCAAATATTGCATGGGATACTTCAACAGCAAATTAATTCTTTGGCTCAAATATCGCATGAGACATACCGAATAAATTACTTGTGTCAAATATTGCATGGGATACTCCAACAGCAAATTAATTCTTTGGCTCAAATATCGCATGAGACATACTGAATAAATTACTTGTGTCAAATATTGCATGGGATACTCCAACAGCAAATTAATTCTTTGGCTCAAATATCGCATGAGACATACTGAATAAATTACTTGTCTCAAATATTGCATGGGATACTTCAACAGCAAATTAATTCTTTGGCTCAAATATCACATGAGACATACTGAATAAATTACTTGTCTCAAATATTGCATGGCGTTCCCTGTGAACGCCATGAACATACTCATAACTAATGAACTGGAGAAGGGGATCTTCCTGACTCAGGGATTGAAGCCAGGTGTCCAGCACTGGCAGGCAGATTCTTTCCGTCCCAGCCACCACAGAAACCCACTCAATCCACTACTGGTCTCAAATATTCCGTGGGATGTATGTATATTAGGCTCCCACATATCGTTTACTATGCAATATTTGCTACGTACTTACACTTAAAACTCAGTTATTTACATAAAAAGTTCTGGGACTTCCCTGGTAGTCCCATGGTTGATTCTACGCTTCCCATGAAGGGAGCGCGAGCTTGATTCCTGCTCAGGGAACTGGATCGCACGTGCTGCACCTAAAGATTCCATGTGCTGCAATTAACACCAGCACAGCCAAATAAATAAGCAAATTAAAAAATATATATATACATAAACAAAAAAAATGCAAATTTAACTGGTGCCTTGTAATTGAAGGGGCTTTTCTGGTGGCTCAGATAGTAAAGAATCTGTATACAATGTGGGAGACCCAGGTTTGATCCCTGGGTTGGGAAGATCGCCTGGAGAAGCGAATAGCTACCCACTCCAGTGTTCTTGCCTGGACAATCCCATAGACAGAGGAGCCTGGTGGGCTACGGTCCGTGGAGTTGCAGAGACTCAGAAACGACTGAGCGACTAACACTTGTAATTTAATGGGGCAACTCCACTTCCAAAGGCATAGCTTGAATTTTAGGAGTGGAAAAGAAAGGGACAAGGACAGTTGGTGTCAACAAAATGCAAAATGTCCATACCGTGTGACCAACAAGTCCTGCTAATCGGGTTTCTTCTGAGCAAGTAAGACAACTGTGAGGAGGAGGAAACCGCAAAGGCGGCGAGCACTGCACAGTTTTATAGGAGGCTGGACAGGGAGCACGTCTCATTTGATAAAACGCCAGGCTGTCAGCACGGCTAATGGGGAAAGCCGCACATAAAATTTTCATGAATGAATATCAAATTAAATATTAGAACGCTGTAATTACAAACATATTTGCACATCATAATTACTAAAGAAAAGACTCAAATGGTGGGGTAATTGGACTGTGCGTGAGAGATGTTTCATTTTAATATTCATGTTGCAATGATTGTATTAGGGTTCTCCAGAGAAAAGGAATGAACAGAATGTGCACGGGTGTATAGGTGTATACAGTATACCTATGTATATGTGTGCATAGAATATATATGCGTGTGTGTGTGTATACGGTATATGTGTGTATACGTATATACGTGTATATCGTATGTGTGTGTATACATGGACACATTCACGCGCATACACAGGATACGTGTGTATATATGTATGTATACGGTTCAGTTCAGTTCAGTTCAGTTGCTCAGTTGTGTCCGACTCTTTGCAACCCCATGAATCGCAGCACGCCAGGCCTCCCTGTCCATCACCAACTCCCGGAGTTCACTCAGACTCACGCCCATCGAGTCCGTGATGCCATCCAGCCATCTCATCCTCTGTCGTCCCCTTCTCCTCCTGCCCCCAATCCCTCCCAGCATCACGGTCTTTTCCAATGAGTCAACTCTTCGCATGAGGTGGCCAAAGTACTGGAGCTTCAGCTTCAGCATCATTCCCTCCAAAGAAATCCCAGGGTTGATTTCCTTTAGGATGGACTGGTTGGATCTTCTTGCAGTCCAAGGGACTCTCAAGAGTCTTCTCCAACAACACAGTTCAAAAGCATCAATTCTTCGGTGCTCATTAGATGGTCAACGGCTAAATTAGATTGATTATATTCTTTGCAGCCAAAGATAGAGAAGCTCTATACAGTCAACAAAAACAAGACTGGGAGGTGACTGTGGCTCAGATCATGA
>SJXQ01008719.1:0-47270 GCA_006408695.1 Aepyceros melampus
TGATGCTTTTGAACTGTGGTGTTGGAGAAGACTCTTGAGAGTCCCTTGGACTGCAAGGAGATCCAACCAGTCCATTCTGAAGGAGATCAACCCTGGGATTTCTTTGGAAGGAATGATGCTAAAGCTGAAGCTCCAGTACTTTGGCCACCTCATGCGAAGAGTTGACTCATTGGAAAAGACTCTGATGCTGGGAGGGATTGGGGGCAGGAGGAGAAGGGGACGACCAAGGATGAGATGGCTGGATGGCATCACGGACTCAATGGACGTGAGTCTGAGTGTACTCCGGGAGTTGGTGATGGACAGGGAGGCCTGGCGTGCTGCGATTCATGGGGTCGCAAAGAGTCAGACATGACTGAGCACTGAACTGAACTGAACACATGCCAAGGAAAAGTCAATCAGTATACTGAGGAGACCGTCATCTCCTTCTTTATGAGATAGAATGATAGAAGAAAGGAAGACATTGGTTCCATAAAAAGCTGATGCTGGTGACAAAAGTTCTTTGAAAGTATGTACTGAAGATGAAGAAGAACCATATGATTTCAGGCAAAATTATCACTGTGTCTAGTGCTAGATAGGAGGAACAAACTGAAATCAGTGGTTGGAGTGCTTAAAGCTCTGAGCTATGGAATTTACGGGAGAAGACAACGGTGGGATGATTTGAGAGAATAGCACTGAAACATATACATTACCATATGTAAAATAGATAGCCAGTGGGAGCTAGGTGCATGAAGCAGGGCACCAAAAGCTGGTGCTCTGTGACAGCCTAGGGGGATGGGGTGGAGATGGGGGCTGGAGAGGGGTTCAGGAGTGAAGAGACACATGTGTGCCTATGGCCAATTTGTGTTGATGTATGACAAAACCCATCACAATATTGTAATTATCCTCCAGTTAAAATAAATTAAAAAATTAAATGACTAGGGTAATTAGTCTCTCTTAGGGATGTTGCTTGGTTATTATTGGGCTTCCCTCATACCTTAGTTGGTAAAGAATATGCCTTCAATGCAGGAGATCCTGGTTCGATTCCTGGGTCAGGAAGATCTGCTGGAGAAGGGATAGGCCACCTACTCCAGTATTCTTGGGCTTCCCTTATGGCTCAAATAGTAAAGAATCTGCCTGCAATGCCAGAGACCCCCAGGTTCAGTCCCTGGGTTGGGAAGATCCCCTGGATAAGGAAATGGCAACCCACTCCAGTATTCTTGCCTGGGAAATCCCATGGACAGAGGAGCCTGGTGGGCTACAGTCAATGGGATTGTGAAGAGTTGGCACGACTGAGTGACTAACACACACACATGAAATGTTGTTTGGTAATTAAAAGGAGTACATCAGAGTTACAGATGACCTGGAGGTATATTACATATTAAATATATAAATTGTATATTTAATAAATTGATATATTGGTATATCATATATATCAGATATATATGTGTGTATTTGCTACCTCTAAGTTACTTCTTTCTGGTTATTATTTTTTTCTTTATCATTGGATTCCCTCAGATGTCTGCTTGTCTGCTCATCTTGAATTGCAGGTCACTAATATTGATGGGGATTTCTGTACTCATGAGTGACCCTTGTTGACCTGTGGGTCTCATAGAGTGACCTGGCTGGGCCATTTTATTAGAAAAATTCTGTGTCATTATCTTTAGGTCCTTCCCCTTTGGACTGGGTCAGACTTTAAAGGAGAAAACTTCTCTGCCCAGTTCTAGCAGTATTACCTTGGCTGCCAGAATTCAGGTAACTAGAGGAGAAATAGGGTTGGAGTGTCAACACTCAGTATACAGGCAGATTTTGCCTATTTTCCAGTTTCCAATATAACACTTCCTGTCCTCACCTGTGCCTGGTGTCTGTACTATTTTCTCTCCAGGAAAAACAGTCCTTCTGTCTTTGGATGGTACCAAGAAGGAGAATCTGGATGTTTATTTGCTCATGATTACTCTCTTAACTTCATTCTGTTTTCAGCATCACCCTCAATCCTGAAATTTTTCGGGCTTCTGTTGAACAAAGCAGATGGCATTTTGGGTTTTCTCACTGCTGATTTTGGACTCCACTTTCTCACATGTACCAACTCAATTACCACACATCCTACTATGACCCAGCTTTCAAAATATGGTGACTGTCATTTCCTCTCCTGCTGTCTTCATTTTTTGGGGGGAGGGGTTTATATTATACCTTTAAAAAATCTTCTCGAGATCTATGGATGAATGAAAGATTTACACATAAAATAACACATGCTGTATAATTCTATTTTTTTTTTGACGTTTAAGAAAGCTAGTAATACTCTATGGTTATAGATATTAAAATAGTACTATCCTTGGGCAGAGGAGGAGAGTCCTGGGAAGTGGCATGTGAGAGCTCTCTGGAATGCTGGAAATATCTTACAACTTATTAGGTGGTAGTTACACAAAGCATCATATGTAAAAACTGTATCATTCTTCATCCTGTTTGTGATGCCAGTTGTCTCACTGTTCACATTGTTCACTGAACGCAGAGTAGGCAAGGCGCAAGCTAAGGGACTGGAAGGAGACTCAGGAGCCATAGGAACTACAGACAGGTTTATTCTCTTCTGGCTGACGCAACAGCTGCAGCAG
Organism: Aepyceros melampus; assembly: GCA_006408695.1. Taxonomy (NCBI): domain Eukaryota; kingdom Metazoa; phylum Chordata; class Mammalia; order Artiodactyla; family Bovidae; genus Aepyceros; species Aepyceros melampus. The sequence goes on from SJXQ01008719.1 coordinate 2,586, forward strand.
ACACGCTTTATTCTCTCCTCCCTTGACTGACCCAATGGATACAACTGTGGCACAGCAATAAATGCCGCTGCTTATCTCGGTGGCGCTCACGTATCCCTACAGCATACAACCCGTGACTGAGCGAGGACCTTGTGACGTGTATGTGCAGTGCTATAAATCTCAGCTGTTACATAGTCATTATTTACAAAACGTGGGACGAGAGAGCCTGGATAGTCCATCTTGGCTAATTTGCTCTCTCCCCACAAAAATCAATCTCAGTAAATTTAAAATTCATGGCATTAAATTTTTAAAAATTTATTTTTAATTGGAAGATAATTGCTTTACAATGTTGTGTTGGTTTCTGCTGTACAGCAACATGAATCAGCCATAAGTAAATATTTGTCCCCTCCCTCCCAGCCCACCCCTCCAGGCTGTCACAGAGTACCATGCTGAGCTCCCTGTGTTATACAGCAACTTTTCATTAGCTATCTATTTTACATATGGTAATTATGTTTCAATGCTATGCTCTGAATTCTTCCCACGCTCTCCCCCCACCCACTGTGTCCAAAGTCTGTTCTTTATGTCTGCGCCTCCATTACTGCCCTGCAAACAGGTTCATCAGTACCATTTTCCTAGATTTCATATATATGTGTTAATATACAGTATTTGTTTTTCTCTTTCTGGTTTACTTCACTCTGTATAACAGGGTCTAGGTTCATCTACCTCACTAGCATTGACTCAAATGTGTTTATTTTTATAGCTGGGTAATATTCTCGTGTATATGTACCACAGCTTCTTTACCATTTATCTGTCCATGGGTTCTCCAGGCAAGAATAATGAAGTGGGTTGCCATGCCTTCCCTGGGAGATCTTCCTGACCCAGGGATTGAACCCGCATCTCTTATGTCTCCTGCATTGGCAAGTGGGTTCTTTACCACTAGCGCCACCTGGGAAGCCCAACTCACTTCTTACCAAATATTTCTTAAAATTGTCCAGTCTGGGAGTTGGCAATGGCCGTAGTGTGTCTCTCCACCCCACAGAGCACTGGTTCTCAGTCCTGGTTGGCTCTTTAGAATCACCTGTGGAGCTTACTGAAATATGTAGACACCTGAGCCACACTCCCAAGAGTTCTGATTTCAAGCCTGGAGTGGGAATTAGGAATCTTTATTTTGGCATGTTCTACTAATGCTGATTGAAGACCATTGCAGTAGAGAAACTTCCTGTCAAAGAGCTCCTTGACAGATGGTCAATCAGTTCCTAGTTTACATCTTCACTGACAGGCTGTGCAAGTAATTAAATGAATCTGGCTATTAGGAAGTGACTTTGACTGTGTGGATCACAACAAACTGTGGAAAATTCTTTAAGAGATGGGAATACCAGACCACCTTACCTGCCTCCTGAGAAACCTGTATGCAGGTCAAGAAGCAACAGTTAGAACTGGATATGGAACAACGGACTGGTTCAAATTGGGAAGGGACTACATCAAGGCTGTATATTGTCACCCTGCTTATTTAACTTTTATGCAGAGTACATCATGCAAAAAGCCAGGCTGGATGAAGCACAAGCTGGAATCAAGATTGCCAAGAGAAATATCAATAAACTCAGATATGCAGATGACATCACCCTTACAGAAGAAATCAAAGAGCAGCTAAAAAGTCTCTTGATGAAGGTGAAAGAGGAGACTGAAAAAACTGGCTTAAAACTCAACATTCAAAAAACTAAGATCGTGGCATCCAGTCTGATCACTTCATGACAAATAAATGGGGAAACAATGGAAACAGCGACAGAATTTATTTTCTTGGGCTTCACAATCACAGCAGATGGTGACTGCAGCCACGAAATTAAAAGACGCTTGCTCCTTGGAAGAAAAGCTATGACCAACCAGACAGCATATTAAAAAGCATTATTTGCCGACAAAGGTCCGTCTAGTCAAAGCTGTGGTTTTTCCAGTAGTCATGTATGGATGTAAGAGTTGGACCATAAAGAAAGCTGAGTACCAAAGAATTGATGCTTTTGAACTGTGGTGTTGGAAAAGACTCTTGAGAGTCCCCTGGACTGCAAGGAGATCAAACCAGTGAATCCTAAAGGAAATCAATCCTGAATATTCATTGGAAGGACTGGTGCTGAAGCCGAAGCTCCAATACTTTGGCCACTTGAGTGAAGAGCCAACTCATTAGAAAAGATCCTGATTCTGGGAAAGATTGAAGGCAGGAGGAGAATGGGATGACAGAGGATGAGATAGTTGAATGGCATCTCTGACTCAATGGACATGAGCTTGAGCAAACTCAGGGAGACATTGAAGGACAGGGAAGCCTAGCATGCTGCAGTTCATAGGGTTGCAAAGAGTTGGACACAATTTAGTGACTGAGCAACAACAAAACCAGCATATAATTTACATAAATGCACAGGGTTGATTTCATACGCAAGAGAGTCGGGCACCACCGAGCGACTGAACTGAACTGATTGATTAAAAAGTGATTTAATACATACAACTGAAATCTTAGTTTCAGAGAACCTTCTATTATTGTTTGTAGATCTACTCTCTGAGGTCATACCCTTTGTGTGTGGTTACAATTAATATCACTAGCCTTCAAATATTGAAGGCAGCTGCTCCTTTTGCTTCTCTTGTTGGCCTTCTCTTTTCTGGGGTAAACTCTCCTGCTTCTTCTTCCTAGAGCATGGTTTTCAGGGCTGTGCAGCTACTTTTGACAGCCATCTCCAGCTTGTCTACATCTTTCAGGGGAATGTGGTGTTCCAAATGGATCCCATTCATCTGAGAGTATGAGTTTCAGACTCCAGGGTGTTTGGTCACTGTGTCCCTAGAGTCAGATTTTACGTATATTAATGTGGCCATTGATTATATTGTTTTGTTTCATTTTTTTTTCTAAAGTCCTTTTAAAAAATATTATTTATTTTTGGCTGTGCTGGGTCTTCATTGCTACATGTGGGCTTTCACTAGCTGCAGCAAGCAGGGGCTACTCTCTAGCTGCAGTGCATCAGCTTCTCATTGTGGTGGTTTCTCTTGTTGCAGAGCAAGGGCTCTAGGGCATGTGGGCTTCAAGAGATGCGATGCATGAGCTCAGTAGTTTAGTTGCCCTGTTGCATGTGACACCTTCCCAGACCAGGGGTCAAACCAATATCCCCTGCATTGACAGGCAGATTCTTAACCCCTGGACCACCAAGGAAGTAGTTCAAGTCCTTTTTTGTACTGATGGTTCAGTTTGATCTTGGATCCAGATGCCCTCTCCCAGTGAGATCTTCCATCTAGATTCCTTAAGTCAGGTGTCTCACTGCTATGCTCAATAATGTACTCTAACAATATGCTGAATGAGTAGATAGATGGATGAGTGAATGAATAAATTATTTTAACAGGAAGTTGAAGGGACTTTTTTGGATATCATGGGATTTCAGTGAAACCATAAAGATGAGAATTATAGGTGAAAGTTGCCCTCACTTCTCAAAAAGAGGTACTGGAATAGATGAGTGCTTCCTTGATGGCTCAGCAGTAAAGAATCTGCCTGCCAGTGCAGGAGATGTGGGTTCAGTCCCACAGTTGGGAAGATCTGCTGGAAGAGGAAATGGCAACCCACTCCAGTATACTTGCCTGGGAAACCCCATGGACAGAGGATCCTGGTGGCTGACAGTCCATGGCGTTGCAAAGAGTTGGACGTGACTGAGCACACACACACCAGCAGAATAGATGATGCAACGTGTGTTTATCTGCATTACAAAGTCAGATGCTAGACATACCTATGCCAGACTTAGTAGAAAACATTAGAAAGTTCAGTGGCCATCAATACTTTCTCCTACCTTCAGTCTTTTTAAGACTATCTTATAAATCATTTGATGTGATTATCAGGAGTCATTGGGAAAGAAGAGTTCAGCCAAGGGCTGCTGCTCATTTCTAGATGTTTCTTTGCTTCTCTTATGGATATTCCACATTCCTCCACTTGGCTTCTCACCAGAAAGCTGGTAGCTTGCTGAGATGCAGAATCCTGTGGCTTTATCTTTTTTTGTTTTTGTTTGTTTTGTATTCTTTTAGCTGCACTGTGCAACCTGAGGGATCTTAGTTCCCCAACCAGGGATGGAACCCCTTGCCCCCTGCATTGGAAGTACAGTCTTAACCACTGGACCACCAGGGACTTCAAGTTCCTGTGGCTCTTGGTGTATCCACAGGGAAGGAGGGAGGTGAGAGTTCTTAGGGGAACTGCAACCTGGGAGACTTATGTGAAACATACTTGAATCCATATCTAACCAAGTCATGCTAAAGGTGAAATGTTAGCTGGCATTGACTGTGATGGGAGGTCTAGGAATGAAGGCGTCAATAGGCAGATAGCACTCTATACTTGGAGAAGCAAGGATGGGTAAATGGATACTATGAACAGTCTCTAGGTTTAAGCAGGCTTGATAGGAGGTTTCTCAAGAGGTGATGGGACTACAGCATGAAAAGGATTTCAGATAGACTAGGTGGGCAAGAATTAGAAAGGAAGAAGCATGCAGGTTATGCACAGAGCACATTGCCCACATCAGAAAACTATACAGTATGGAGGCTCGTGTAAGGATGCTTCCAAAGGATCTGCCAGTGCATCTGACCAGGTGCAAGGTAGGGACCCTACCATGTACAGAAGACTTCTGTAGCCAAGGGACAATCACAAATAGTACTAGCTAAGTAAATTGAGGCTTCTCTATTTTTTCTAATATCTTCTACTTTGTCTCATTACAGGAAGGAAGTAGAGGAAGGGTGGAATAGCTCACATCCCCTATCCTCATTGCAAGGCCTCAAGCCACAATTTAGGTAGAACCTGCAAGGAGAATTGATACTTGGAATGGCATATGAGATTGCAGTTTTTACTTGGGCAAGATTGAACTTGACTTTTCAACAGCTAAACAATGACTCATTATCAAAATGAGACTGCTATTACTGAAAGTGGTTGAGATGTTTTCTAGGATAGGGACCAAACAATTTTTAAAGAAAATGGAAAATTAAGCTTCATTGGTAGCTCAGATGGTAAAGAATCTGCCTGTAATTCAGGAGACTCAGGTTCAATCCCTGGGTTGGGAAGATCCCCTGGATAAGGTAATAGCAACCCACTCCAATATTCTTACCTGGAGAATTCCATAGACAAATTAGTCTGATGGGCTACAATCCATGGGGTCCCAAAGTGTTGGGCACAACCGAGTGAATAACACTTTCACTTTCCCATTTGGACCTCAAAAAGCTCAGTATATTTAATATTGAATGAATGAATGAATCAAAGATTGGTGGCAATGGATTTCTATCATTGTACACTCCAAATCTCTGTTTCTTGGACTCCTGAGGTCCTTGTAGTCAGAAAAGTCATTGATTCATTCATTTATTAAACTTTTAATTGGCTTCTCAGTTTGTGTCTAGCATTGAGATAGGCCTGGGTTCTGAGTGAGCCAGACCTCAGACATCCAGGAGCTTGCCTTTCCTTTGAAGAAGGAGGGAATTCCGTTGAGCTCTGAAAGATGCCTCAGGCCTGGGTTGGGAGAGAACTGGGATATCAGCTCAAGAAGGGAGTGCTATTGTTCAAAGGCCAGATTTCCTGACTTTCTGCTCTGGCCCTGCCTTGCTCATTCATTCACTCAAGAAATCTGTGTCAAGAACTTCCCTACTTTGGGATAGTCTGCTTGGCATTGTCTTTAGAAGGGCATCCCTGATGGGTAGATCTTCCAGTATGGCAAGTCTATGTTTCACACTCTGAGGAGTTCAGGTAGCAAAGAAACAGTGGTATGGGTTAAATATTTTGGAATCTATATTTTCTAACTCCCTAACTTTCCCAATTGCTTGCTGGTGCCATGTTTACCTCAGACCAGAAATAATTCTAGAAAATAAGGCAGGTTCCATTGGCTAGAGTCAGAGCATTGAGGGCCTGAACACCTGCAGAGGAATGAGGAAGTATCTGTGGCAGTTATGGTGTTTTCCCCCTCATCTGAACCTTGGGAATAGGTTGCCAGATACAGTTGAAATACTTGGATATACTTATTCCAAAACATTAGGTATCATTTATCTGCAATTCAAGTTTAACTGGGCATCCTATATGTGTTTGCTGGGTGTGCTCAGTCACTTCAGTCATATCCAAATCTTTGTTATCCCTTTGGACTGTAGCTCACCAGTTTCCTCTATCCATAGGATCTTCCAGACAAAATTACTGAAGTGGGTTGCGTGCCCTCCTCCAAGGGACTTCCCAACCCAGGGACTGAACCTGCATCTCTTATGTCTCCTGCATTGGCAAGCAGGTTCTTTACCACTAGTACCACTTGGGAAGCCTGGGCATCCTGTATCTTAATTTGTAAACTTGTAATTCCCAGCCTTACCTGGGAAGAGTTCTCTTTGGCCCAAGAAAGACCATGAAACTCGGCTCTCGAGTTTTCAAGCACCTCTTCCCCTATGAATCTTCTCTTCATCCCCATATGTAGGGCCCAGCTGGACCCTGCTGATAACCCTCTGCAACAAGCCCTCAGGGAAGGGGAGAGGATAATGCAAAAATTTACTTGGGGACCCGGAGACTGGGTTCTAGACCATAGTCTGTCACGTGAACAGTTCTGTGGCTTTTTACAGGACAGTTTGCCTCTCTGGACATTTCCCCATTCAGAAATTCAAGTATCAAGGTGGATTTAGCTTCAGAGTGCAATCAGGGCAGGAATACTTGGCATTTATCCATTCTGTACCAAATTCGGGGTCTCTCTCTTTCTCTGTGTGTGTGTGTGCATGTTGAGGGATAGATCAGAGATTCCCAACTGTCCCAGATAATGCAAGACTTAACGAGCCATGCTTTTCTGGTTTTGTAGTTTGGAAGTGACGCCTGACAGAGACAATGGGAGAATGAAGAGCAGTTAGAGGCTCTGTCCCATTTCTGTCTCAGTTTTCCTCTTTCAGAATGACCCCACTCCCATACCTCCTGGCTAAACAAAAGTTCTTTTCTATGTTCTTAAGTACAGCAGGCTCCCAAGAAATAACAAAGGCACAGTGCAGACTGTTGAATTGAGATTGTAAATGTTCAGCCATGGCAGCCTAGTGTTCAAGCTTCCTGGGGATCTGGTCATCCTATCTGGGAGGCTGCTCCCAATAGCCTTGGTTATTCATTCATTCTGTCTTGTTCTGAAGCATAAGGCAAAGATGAACAGCAGCTCTGTACAGAATCCAAAGGGAAGACAGAAAAACAATGGCAATAAGAGGAGAGAAAAGTGTTTTCCTTCAAGTGCTGGCTTTATTCCTCATTGTTAGGTCACAGACAATCAGAAGGACAGGGAGAGAACTAAGAGGATCCTCACTAGCCTCATGACCTCGGGCAAATTAATCAACCTCTCTGAGCCTAGTTACCTCATCTTTAAAATAAGACTAAGAGTGGTTCACACCTCAGAGGGGAGTTGAAGGGTTAAATGAGCTAATGTATGTGCCTGCTGGTGGGGAGTGTGTTGGTTTTGGTCCCTGATTCTCAGTGTTAACATAAAATAGAAGCCCACACTCTCTGTTTTAACCAAGATGCCATTCCAAGGTAGGATATAACTGCTGCTAAATAAGGCAGCCAGTCCATAATTTTTGCAAGAGTGGTTATGGCAACCACACTTTTTAAAGTCACTGGAAGTTGACAAAGGACATAAAATTGTGGTTAGGTGACAACGAAAAGTGATGGGATGACATAAATAAACCTAGGAAGAAGGAAAGGAAGAAACTCAGAATATGAAATGCAGGTAGGGAAACAAGAACTCAGTCAGGGCAGGATAATTGTGTGTGACCAAGCTGGGGCTGGGAATCTGTCTCTGGTCTGAATAGGTCAAAGGATGTGAACACGGAATGGGTATTGTTACACGGTCTGCAGCCCTTCCTATCATGATTGCCTGAGCCATTCTGCTACTTGTTGGGCACACCCTGGAAGAAGAGGAGGCATTATCGCCCACCAATTAGAACAAAGCGTCCTGGCTTGAGCTTCTTCGTCCTGTGGCTTTCCTCTCATTTGCTTCATCCCACCTGCCTGTGTCTCCACTGGGAGTCCCTTGGTGGAGCCATGCCTTTATTGTCCTCTCTCCATAAATTCCCAGTAACTCCTAGCTTCTGAGAAGTACCAGGTATTCCCTGCTCAGGAGTGGGTCTCACTCATATCTGAGTCATTGGAATACTTTTGTGGGAGCCATAACACGTTGGCTATTGCCAGGTAGATACCTCATGAAGGGCTTAAGAGAAACTCCCCTGTCAGGAGGCCAGGAGAGCCCAAGTCTGAAACACTCATGGTTGCAGGAGAAACGAAAGGTCTGACATGAGAAACAAAGGGTCTGCTTGTACTGTTTGCCCACCTCAGGTTCATTTGCTACCCTTCTCTGCCCTACTCTGTGCTCAGAGAGTGACTCTACAGATGACAGTTTTGGGGCTCACGTGCCAGTTGGATTCTGCTTGGGTTTGACCAATGGCAGGTGCTTGAGAAGAGGGCAGCAGGAGAGAGAGGTCAGGGTGTACTACTTCTTGCTCTGACAGTGACTCCATCCCTCCAGGAGTAGCCCCTTTCCAGTGACTCCAGCTCTCACTGAGCTCCTGTGTCATCATTTCCTTCTCTTGCTCTCCAGTCCTAAGGGTGATAAAGCTACCCTCTGCTGCTGGTTTCTGGGAGCCCCATCACCCCTTGTTGATTCCCTTATCTCCATCCACACCTCTGTAAATACCTTCTTTATTAACGGTTTCTCATTTGAACCAGCTGAGTTGAATTCACTTCCTACTAAGATTCCAACTGGCACATAGAGAAAGACTAAAGACATCTGGGATCTTAATTTGGTTTGCTGGGTATCAGGGCTACAGGTTAGAGGTGGGGAAGGAGGTGTAATGAAGTTGGAAGATATGGGAGAAGGACCAAGGAATCAAGCCCAATAGAAGAGCTGGGTCACATGAATCTAAATTACAGGTTACTGTTATTGGTCTGTGCTGGTGCTGAAACCTGGGAGGCATTCTCTGGGAAAGAAGGCAGCGGTCTCTCATATTGGGAGCAAAGTTGCATCTTCACTCTGGGGAATCCTTCTGCACCCATAGAGCTCAGTCTGAATGGAGTGGAAACCAGAGCTGTGCACGAGACCAAAACCAGCCAATAGAGAGGAGGAGCCTGGGGTTAGCTCTCTCTCATGAGAGAGAGCTAACCCCACCAGAGAAACTGGAGCAGGTAATATGGATAAAGGCAGGAAGGTTTAGGGTTACTCGCATGGTATTAGAGAAGCCTGAGTAGGGATAAGATCAGGGACAGGCAGGGACAGATACAGATCAACTGGTGATAAGTGTACGTTGGCAGAATCACAGCTCATGAGTTATGCCGCTTTGGCTGGCTCTTTAGTGCTTATGGGGAAGGAGAGGATTATTGTGACAAAGATAGGTAAAGACGATTGGGAGATTGGGACTGATATATACACACTACTATATGTAAAATAGATAACTAATAAAAACCTGCTTATAGCACAGTGAACTCTACTCAGTACTCTGTAATGGACTATATGGGGAAAGAATTAAAAATAAAAAAGTGGATATATGTACATGTATAACTGATTCACTTTATGGTATACCTGAAAATAACACAACATTGTAAATCAACTATGCTCTGATAAAAATTAAAATAAAAAATGGGTAAAGACTCTTGAAAGCAGAAAAGACAATTGCAGAATGTACTTAGGAAGTAGAATGTCAGTGTGTTACTCACAGAGGAATTCTATTGGTAATGTATGATATTTGACTGGATTTGTATAAAAAGTTATCCTTGGACCAGGCTCCCAGCTTCCTAGTCTTGTGTCAGTGGAGTTTCTTTTCAGTGTTTTATGAGATATTTACCTGACAGTAGCCAGGTCATCATGGCTCCCATCTCCACCTCTGCTCTCTTTGTTGCTGGTAACCCAGGAATGCCTGGACACCATTCTCCCTTCACCCCCTTGGATGTTGCTGTGTCTCTCTTTGCATTAGCACAGGCTGAAGTGGGAGCAGAGACTAATTCCCTGTTCTGTCCCATCCCCTAATCCTTTTCAGTGCTTCCACAAAAGGTGGAGGGTAGATAGGAGGTGTAGATTTTCGTAAAGAAGTCAAGTGTTTAAAATCTCAATTTATTTCTCTGTAACTGAGATTAAATTAGCTCTTTAGCATTGATTTCCACATTTTGGAAAAAAATGGATTTTGCCAATTCCCAATGGCAAGCCACTCCAGTACTCTTGCCTAGAAAATCTCATGGACGGAGGAGCCTGGTAGGCTGCAGTTCATGGGGTTGCTACCAGTCGGACATGACTGAGCGACTTCACTTTCACTTTTCATTTTCACACATTGGAGAAGGAAATGGCAACCCACTCCAGTGTTCTTGCCTGGAGAATCCCAGGGACGGGGGAGCCTGGTGGGCTGCCATCTATGGCGTCGCACAGAGTCGGACACGATTGAAGCGACTTAGGAGCAGCATACATACATACATCTGGGGCTTTAAATTTTATTTGATTGGCCTATTTGTTTATCTCTTCTGTGAGTACCCCACTTTTCCAGTTTTACCATAACTTTATATTAAATATTGCTGGCTGATGGATTAAGTACCTTCTTCAAAAATGTGCCTTGAAAAAATATGTGCTTTGGTTTGAATTTGGTATAATTCAAAGTGTGTCAGGTTGAATTTGTCAAGTTCACCATTGATTTTTGTTTCTGCATCTTGTAGTCAACTACATTTTTGTACTCTTATTAGTTTATTAAGTTTTACTAGGTTATTCTGGGTTTTATTTGCAGACAAGCATATTATCTGCAAATAATCACAATGGTATTCTTCTTTTCTAATCCTTATAATGTTTTTTCCCTTGTCTTATTAGGCTGACTTCTAGTAGTTTGAATGGAAGGGATGAGAGCAGACAGTCCTATCTCATTCTTGCTTTAAAAGGGGGCATCAATTTCTTTTTAATGGTTATTATGGGACTCCCACTCACTTTTTTAGAAATTCTGTTATCTACCTAAGGGGTCTGCCTCACCCAGGATTTGTCCCTCTTCCCTTGGCAGTACTTTCCCTGGTGCTAAGGAACTCCATCCGTGAGAATTTCCTGGGGATTCCAGAAGGGCAGTGCAAGGTGTTGTTGACATTGCAGTTTCCGCAGCACAGCCCAGGATGAGATTTTGCTTCCAGCGCTTCTCCCCATCTGCATTTTTTGCAGGCACACCTCTTCATCCTTTACATTTTCCAGTGAGTGTCTGTTGAATCAGGTAGAAAGGCATCTCTGTCTCTCTTTACCCCACCTCCCTCTTTCCTTCTCACTCTCCATTCTCCTTTTCTTGTCAAAGACAAAACGATATAGTTGAAACCCACAAGGAGGCAGCATTTTTTTTCATGCTCCATAATTTCCAAGACCACCTCTTCTCAGTGAATTAAACTTCACAGTTTTACGTGGATGATCCCTGGCTCCTTTTTTTCGGTCCCAATCTGCTGCTTCAGACGTGTACATGGGTCCACTGAGAGTAAGACATAGCACTACCTCTTAGTAATTGTCCCCTCAGCTCTGCAAAAACCAACTTTGAAAACCACTGAAATGGCTACAAAGAGGCTCAAAGTCTTAGCCAAGGGCTACCCTCCTTTCCACTCTGGGATGTGGACAGTGTGGTTTCCTTCTTGTAATGCAATAGAGCAGATGAGGGGTAACTTTCAAGTTCAAATTTTTTTTTTAATGGGGAAAAAACCCTGCTTTCCTAGACATGTGATCTCCAGTAAGTGTGGACTGTTGTTTGGTTAAATGTATGTGTTTTCATCGCAGACGTTTCTTTCCAAGGGCTTTCAATTTGTGGCAGACATGTAGGAAGGAGGGGCTTCAGGGATGCTGCAAAAAGTGGCAATTTGATCAACTCAAACCTGAGGCTCTAATTTTATTCAACTAACGATTCAGGTTATGTCTTGTGACAAACAAAATATGAACTTGAAATGTTACAGTCAATTCTCTTTATTCACAGTATTTATGTTCCATAAAGTTACCACAAATGATGAATTTTGAACTATTGCTCTAAGGGAATTATAAGGTTAGGTTCCTGCAAGCCTCTGGCCACAATATTTTCATCAACCAATCAATATATAACCTTGTTTATGTGTGTTTCTGTCCAAAGACATTTGTTTAAGATATATTGTTAAACATATATATATATTCACATATAATATATACATATTCACAAACACTCATGACCCACAGTACTGCAATTCATGCCTCAACAAAGCTTATCTCATACATATATTTTCTCTTTCATCTTGTGCTTAGATCACTGAAAGTCCTTCAGCTGTCATTTAAACAGCAAAACTGATACCAAAAGCATAAGAATGCAAAAACCATGGCACTACATAGAACATGAAAAAGATACTTGTTTACTCTATGAGAGCTGAAACAAGGAAGGAGGGTGTCAGTTTCTTTGATCTCTGCTGGGAACATGAGCAATGGGTGACTCACATTTTCCTCTGTTCTGTGCCTGCCTGTGAATGACCATGAACGTGCCATGAATATTGATTTTGGGGTTACAAATATACTTTAGCATGCAGCAGAATTCACAAATATACTCTCTGAGAATAATGAGCACTGGCTGTGCATAGAAAAGAATCAGTTCATCTATTTCTTAAAAGTAAGTTTGTTTCTTAAAAACAAACATGGTTTGAACAACTCTTGGATGAAGTTAGGTGCTTTGTGATTCTAATAGCTATTCACAGGGGAGCCTTGAGAACAATTCATATTTCAATTCGTCCAATGATCTCATTCCTACCTCAAGGACTTCTAGGCTGGGCAAGGGCAGCGAGGTTTAACCATCTTTAAATGATGAAGTAAAATTACACTGAGGTTTAAACATGCCTCCACATATCAAATGTGTCTCATAGAACCTGGCAACAGAGAAGGTGGCAAAATAGGTGCTTTCTTATTTCCTGTCCTCTCCCCTAATTTGATCACCTCTTCTTTTTTCTTTTAAAAGAGATGAGGATAGTTGGTAATGGGGAAGGTATGAGTGAACTCTCCAGCTTAGAAATTTCTAAATTTCCAAAGAAGGGTCATCCTGGATTTATTGCATAGGAACAGATGCTGTGAAGTTCTACAGATGCAAGTACTTGGCTTCTGACATGTTTTCTGACATTTTTATAGCCTGAAAGTTCTACAAGTGTGTCCAGTGGGAGGGAATTCAAATAGTTCTGCTTTGACTTCAGTCTCATATAGGCCTTTGATCTCTTTCTGTGGCAAACAGATCCACCCTGTTGACCTACAAATCAAAGGCAGAGATGGAGCCATCACTTGTTGAATAGCTGAGCACATCAGTGCTGTTACTTGGGGTTGAGTTTGCTGTCTGACTGTCTGGGCTCTGCTTGATCCTCCTGTTTTTATTGCTCTCTCTAAACTTGACCCCTAGGCTGTGCTGACTGGCAGTATTACCTGTCCCTTTCTGGACCACCTGTTATGTGCCTTCCAAATCAGCCTCAACTTACAGCTGTCCTCACTAATACACAGGAGAGTAAATACCCAGCTGGAGTCAAGCAGTTTGGGGAGTACCAAAGTGCTACTGATTATTCAACCTTAAAGATGGTGATGGAGTTGGTAACTGGGTGAATTAGTTTCCTATTATTGCTATAACAAATCAACACAAATTTAGTAGCTTAAAACAATACAAGTTTATTCTCTCATAGTTCTGGAGGTCAGAAGTCCAGAAAGAGTTTGTGAGGCTAAAATCAAGGTGTCAATGGGATGCATTCTTTCTGGAGACTCTAGGGGCGAGTTTGTTTTGTTACCTTTTTCAGCTTTTAGAAGTTATCTGCATTCTTTGGCTTGTGACTCCTTCCTCCATCATCAAAGCACATTGTTCCAGTCTCTGCTTTTGTTGTCATACCTCCTTTTTTCTGACTTTGTCCTTGTTGTTCTCTTATAAGGATGCTTATTACTTTGGGCTCCCTCTAGACAATACAAACTTATCTCCTAGTCTCAAGATGCTTAATTTAATCACACAAAGTTCCTTTCCCCATAAGATTACATATTGACAGGTCTTAGGAATTAGGATCGGAGCAGGCAATGGCACCCCACTCCAGTACTCTTGCCTGGAAAATCCCATGGATGGAGGAGCCTGGTAGGCTTCAGTCCATGGGGTCGCTAAGTCGGACACGACTGAGCAACTTCACTTTCACCTTTCGTTTCATGCATTGGAGAGGGAAATGGCAACCCACTCCAGTGTTCTTGCCTGGAGAACCCCAGGGACGGGGGAGCCTGGTGGGCTGCCATCTATGGGGTCGCACAGAGTCGGACACGACTGAAGTGACTTAGCAAGGAATTAGGATGTGGACATATTTAGGGGGTCATTACTGAGCCTACCATATTGGGGAATATAAGACTCAGTCAGAAGTACTTCACTGGGTTTGTAAACCCAAAGTTAAGACATCAGTTCAGTTCAGTTTCTCAGTCGTGTCCGACTCTTTGCGACCCCACGAACCACAGCATGCCAGGCCTCCCCATCCAACACCAACTCCTGGAGTCTACCCAAACTCATGTCCATTGAGTTGGTAATGTCATCCAACCATCTCATCCTCTGTCATCCCCTTCTTCTTCTACCCTAAATCATTCCCAGCATCAGGGCATTTTCCAATGAGTCAGCTCTTTGCATCAGGTGGCCAAAGTATTAGAGTTTCAGCTTCAACATCAGTCCTTCCAATGAACACCAGGGACTGATCTCCTTTAGGATGGACTGGTTTGATCTCCTTGCAGTCCAAGGGACTCTCAAGAGTCTTCTCCAACACCACACTTTAAAAGCATCAATTCTTTGGCACTCAGCTTTCTCCACAGTCCAACTCGCACATCCATACATGACCACTGGAAAAACCATAGCCTTGACTAGACAGACCTTTGTTGCCAAAGTAATGTCTCTGCTTTTCAATATGCTATCTAGGTTGGTCATAACTTTCCATCCAAGGAGTAAGCGTCTTTTAATTTCATGGCTACAGTCACCATCTGCAGTGATTTTGGAGCCCCCAAAATAAAGTCAGCCACTGTTTCTACTCTTTCCTTATCTATTTGCCATGAAGTGATGGGACCAGATGCCATAATCTTAGTTTTCTGAATGTTGAGCTTTAAGCCAACTTTTTAGTGGAAAAGAACTAAAGAGAGGCTCTTTAGTTCTTCTTCACTTTCTGCCATAAGGGTGGTGTCATCTGCATATCTGCGTTATTGATATTTCTCCTGGCAATCTTGATTCCAGCTTGTGCTTCTTCCAGCCCAGCATTTATCATGATGTAGTCTGCATAGAAGTTAAATAAGCAGGGTGACAATAGACAGCCTTGACATACTCCTTTTCCTATTTGGAACCAGTCTGTTGTTCCATGTCCAGTTCTAACTGTTGCTTCCTGACCACATAAAGGTTTCTCAAGAAGCAGGTCAGGTGGTCTGGTATTCCCATCTCTTTCAGAATTTTCCACAGTTTATTGTGATCCACACAGTCAAAGGCTTTGGCAAAGTCAATAAAGCAGAAACAGATGTTTTTCTGGAACTCTCTTGCTTTTTCCACGATTCAGCAGATGTAGGCAATTTGATCTCTGGTTCCTCTGCCTTTTCTAAAACCAGCTTGAACATCTAGAAGTTCATGGTTCTCATATTGCTGAAGCCTGGCTTGGAGAATTTTGAGCATTATTTTATTTGCGTGTGAGATGAGTGCAATTGTGCAGTAGTTTGAGCATGCTTTGGAACTGCCTTTCTTTGGTTGAGAGATAGTTTAGCTAAAATCTTGCTTGGAGCAAAAGAGTCAGGCTCAGCTGGAGTAATGTGAGAACCAGAAACATCAGCATTGTGTATTTCTATAAGACAGTAGGTGTTGCAAGAGGGCATCAGAGGGCAGACACACTGAAACCATAATCACAGAAAACTAGTCAATCTAATCACACTAGGACCACAGCCTTGTCTAACTCAATGAAACTAAGCCATGCCCTGTGGGGCCATCCAAGACGGGTGGGTCATGGTGGAGAGGTCTGACAGAATGTGGCCCACTGGAGAAAGGAATGGCAAACCACTTCAGTATTCTTGCCTTGAGAACCCCATAAACAGTATGAAAAGGCAAAATGATAGGATACTGAAAGAGGAACTCCCCAGGACAGTAGGTGCCCAATATGCTATTGAAACCATAATCACAGAAAACTAGTCAATCTAATCACACTAGGACCACAGCCTTGTCTAACTCAATGAAACTAAGCCATGCCCTGTGGGGCCATCCAAGACGGGTGGGTCATGGTGGAGAGGTCTGACAGAATGTGGCCCACTGGAGAAAGGAATGGCAAACCACTTCAGTATTCTTGCCTTGAGAACCCCATAAACAGTATGAAAAGGCAAAATGATAGGATACTGAAAGAGGAACTCCCCAGGACAGTAGGTGCCCAATATGCTACTGGAGATCAGTGGAGAAATAACTCCAGAAATAATGAAGGGATGGAGCCAAAGCAAAAACAATACCCAGTTGTGGATGTGACTGGTGATAGAAGCAAGGTCTGGTGCTGTAAAGAGAAATATTGCATAGGAACCTGGAATGTTAGGTCCATGAATAAAGATAAATTGGAAGTGGTCAAACAAGAGATGGCAAGAGTGAACGTTGACATTCTAGGAATCCACGAACTAAAATGGACTGGAATGGGTGAATTTAACTCCGATGATCATTATATCTACTACTGCAGGCAGGAATCCCTTAGAAGAAATGGAGTAGCCATCATGGTCAACAAAAGAGTCTGAAATGCAGTACTTGGATGCAGTCTCAAAAACAACAGAATGATCTCTGTTCGTTTCCAAGGCAAACCATTCAATATCACAGTAATCCAACTCTATGCCCCAACCAGTAATGCTGAAGAAGCTGAAGTTGAACAAGAATGCAGAGTTCCAAAGAACAGCAAGAAGAGATAAGAAAGCCTTCCTTAGCAATCAATGCAAAGAAATAGAGGAAAACAACAGAATGGGGAAGACTAGAGATCTCTTCAAGAAAATTAGAGATACCAAGGGAATATTTCATGCAAAGATGGGCTCGATAAAGGACAGCAATGGTATGGAACTAACAGAAGCAGAAGATATTAAGAAGAGGTGGCAAGAATACACAGAAGAACTGTACAAAAAAATATCTTCATGACCAAGATAATCACAATGGTATGATCACTCACCTAGAGCCAGACATCCTGGAATGTGAAGTCAAGTGGGCCTTAGAAGTCATCACTATGAACAAAGCTAGTGGAGGTGATTGAATTCCCAGTTAAGCTATTTGAAATCCTGAAAGATGATACTGTGAAAGTCCTGCACTCAATATGCCAGCAAATTTGGAAAACTCAGCAGTGGCCACAGGACTGGAAAAGGTCAGTTTTCATTCCAATCCCAAAGAAAGGCAATGCCAAAGAATGCTCAAACTACCGCACAGTTGCACTCATCTCACATGCTAGTAAAGTAATGCTCAAAATTCTCCAAGTCAGACTTCAGCAATATGTGAATCTTGAACTTCCTGATGTTCAAGCTGGTTTTAGAAAAGGCAGAGGAACCAGAGATCAAATTGCCAACATCCTCTGGATCATGGAAAAAGCAAGAGAGTTCCAGAAAAACATCTATTTCTGCTTTATTGACTTTGCCAAAGCCTTTGACTGTGTGGATCACAATAAACTGTGGAAAATTCTGAAAGAGATGGGAATACCAGACCACTTGGCCTGCCTCTTGAGAAACCTATATGCAGGTCAGGAAGCAACAGTTAGAACTGGACATGGAACAACAGACTGGTTCCAAATAGGAAAAGGAGTATGTCAAGGCTGTCTATTGTCACCCTGCTTATTTAACTTCTATGTGGAGTATATCATGAGAAATGCTGGGCTGGAAGAAGCACAAGTTGGAATCAAGATTGCTGGGAGAAATATCAGTAACCTCAGATATGCAGATGACATCACCCTTATGGCAGAAAGTGAAGAGGAACTCAAAAGCCTCTTGATGAAAGTGAAAGAGGAGAGTGACAAAGTTGCCTTTAAGCTCAACATTCAGAAAATGAAGATCATGGCATCTGGTCCCATCACTTCATGGGAAATAGATGGGGAAACAGTGGAAACAGTGGCAGACTTTATTTTGGGGGTCTCCAAAATCACTGCAGATGATGACTTCAGCCATAAAATTAAAGGACGCTTACTCCTTGGAAGGAAAGTTATGACCAACCTAGATAGCATATTCAAAAGCAGAGATATTACTTTGACAACAAAGTTCTGTCTAGTCAAGGCTATGGTTTTTCCAGTGGTCATGTATGGGTGTGCGAGTTGGACTGTGGAGAAAGCTGAGTGCCAAAGAACTGATGCTTTTGAAGTGTGGTGTTGGAGAAGACTCTTGAGAGTCCCTTGGACTGCAAAGAGATCCAACCAGTTCATTCTAAAGGAGGTCAGCCCTAGGTGTTCTTTGGAAGGAATGATGCTAAAACTGAAACTCCAGTACTTTGGCCACCTCATGCGAAGAGTTGACTCATTCGAAAAGACTCTGATGCTGGGAGGGATTGCGGGCAGGAGGAAAAGGGGACGACCGAGGATGAGATGGCTGGATGGCATCACCGACTCGATGGACGTGAGTTTGAGTGAACTCCGGGAGTTGGTGATGGACAGGGAGGCCTGGCGTCCAACCAGTTCATTCTAAAGGAGGTCAGCCCTAGGTGTTCTTTGGAAGGAATGATGCTAAAACTGAAACTCCAGTACTTTGGCCACCTCATGCGAAGAGTTGACTCATTCGAAAAGACTCTGATGCTGGGAGGGATTGCGGGCAGGAGGAAAAGGGGACGACCGAGGATGAGATGGCTGGATGGCATCACCGACTCGATGGACGTGAGTTTGAGTGAACTCCGGGAGTTGGTGATGGACAGGGAGGCCTGGCGTGCTGTGATTCATGGGGTCACAAAGAGTCGGACACGACTGAGCGACTGAACTGAACTGACCGATGATAACTGTGGAGTAGAACCATGGGGTTACCCCTTCTTTAAATGAAGCTCAGAGATCAGGAAAGTGATGGCCTAATTATAAAATAAAAATTCTGCAGTGAAAACTGCATAGCTGTGGGTGGTAATGCTTTCTGGGTCAGCTATGGGCCCCTCAGTTTTTTTCTTTCTCTTGATATTCTTACCACTCTCTGCAGATAGTAGAGGGTGATGATATGATGAGGTGGCAGAGCAAGAGGAGAACTAAATCCCAGAGTTCACAGCTGCCTCTATTTGATACAATAACCATTTGCTGAAATAAAATAAAAATGCAGAACTTCAGGCATACTGTCTGAGTAAGAATGCGAAATGATGCTTGAAGCCTTTTGTGAAATTTTATGTTAGCTGTTGTAGCTCAAACATCGAACACCAATGAGAAGGAATTCATCTAAGTACTTCCTGTCCATGGAATTCAGGGTCCAAATCTTTAATAATCTTCAGTCTCTAGGTTCAGTCAAGTAATGGCTAAAATCTTTAGATTGACATAGATGTTTAACTAATCAAATACCAAAGTATTGAAAGTCTAACTGAATTAAAGAAAATTTAGAGTCTTACCTTTGGAAATCTCTAATTATATCACTAGCATGTAATTTCTTCCTTAAAATACAATTTTTTGGGGGGGGGGCCACAGGGTGCAGCATTTGTGGAAGTATACGAATCACTTATTTCTCTATAAAGCTTATATTTGATTTACTTGTGCCATGGATTGGAATAAGCAAACATAATATATCACTATATTAATTTATCTGAACTTCTATTCTCTGGCTATGAACTATCATTTTCTTAAAGGATCCTTAACTTCTCACCTACTAATATTTTCATTCTTTCTTAATTTTTAACATTAGCACCAGGTTCTATCACTGAAAAAGCTGCTGGCTTTCTTTTAGGGGCATACACATTTTTTAAACTAAGATATATATTCATTCATTATTTCATAAGAGCAACTGGTTATTCAATATTGAATAAATAACAAGGAAGCTCCATTGAAATGGACTGCCTTGTGATTGGCTAGTCACTATTGACTAGTCAGTATTGACTAGTCACAATCTGTCTAGTCACTATTGTCCAAGATTGAAGCTTTCACCTCCAAAATGGCAAATGATTACATCATGAACTTTTGATTGCTCATGAATAATGTCACAAATATCAAAGTTGCCAATATCAAGAGCTCCCGTATTTGATATCAACTATATTTTCCTGCACTGTCAATGTTGAAGTCATACTGCCTTTTCCTTATTTATTTATTTTTTTTGGAGGCATATATATTTTTTTAGTCTTTCAAAGAACAAATTTTTGGTTATATTGAATTTCCTATTTTTTATATCATTGATTTGTGCTTTAATTTTTTAAAATTTTATTTATTTTTTAATTAAAGGATAATTGCTTTACAGAATTTTGTTGTTTTCTGTCAAACCTCAACATGAATCAGACATAGGTATACATATATCCCCTCCCTTTTGAACCTCCCATCTCCCTCCCCATCCCACCCCTCTAGGTTGATACAGAGCCCTGTTTGAGTTTCCTGAGACATACAGCAAATTCCCATTGGCTATCTATTTTACATATGGTAACGTAAGTTTCTGTGTTACTCTCTCCACACACCTCACCCTCTCGTCCTCTCTCCCCGTGTCCATAAGTTTATTCTCTATGTTTGTTTCTCCATGCTGCCTGGCAAGTAAATTCTTCAGTACTATTTTTCTAAAGTTCATATATATACGTTAGTATATGCTATTTACCTTTCTCTGACTGATTTACTTCACTCTGTTTAATAAGGCTCTAGGTTCATCCACCTCATTAGAACTGATTCAAATGCATTCCTTTTTATGGCTGAGTAATACTCCATTGTGTATATGTGCCACAACTTCTTTATCCATTCATCTGTTGATGGACATCTAGGTTGCTTCCATGTTCTAGCTATTGTAAATTGTGCTGCAGTGAACAATGGGCTACATCTGTATTTTTCAATTTTGGTTTCCTCAGGGTATGTACCTAGGAGTGGGATTGCTGGGCCCTATGGTGGTTTTATTCCTAGATTTTAAAGGAATCTCCATACCATCTTCCATAGTGGCTGTATCAGTTTACATTCCCATAAACAGTGCAAGAGCATTCCCTTTTCTCCACACCCTCTCCAGCATTTCTGTTTGTAGACTTTTTGATGATGGCCATTCTAACCAGAGTGAGGTGATATCTCACTGTAGTTTTGATTTGCATTTCTCTAATAATAAGCGATGTTGAGCATCTTTTCATGTGTTTGTTAGCCATCTGGATGTCTTCTTTGGAGAAATGTCTGTTTAGATTTTTCCCCCACTTTTTGATTGGGTTATTTCTTTTTCTGGCATTGAGTTGTATGAGCTTCTTGTATATTTTGGAATTAATTCTTTGTTAGTTGTTTCATTTGCTATTATTTTCTCTCACTCTGAGGGTTGTCTTTTCACCTTGCTTATAGTTTCCTTTGCTGTGCAAAAGCTTTTAAGTTTAATCAGGTCCCACTTGTTTACTTGATTGAAGGCAGAAGGAGAAGGGGACGGCAGAAGATGAGATGGTTGGATGGCATCACTGACTCAATGAATTTGAGTTTGGG
The DNA here is from genome assembly GCA_006408695.1 of Aepyceros melampus. Classification (NCBI taxonomy): domain Eukaryota; kingdom Metazoa; phylum Chordata; class Mammalia; order Artiodactyla; family Bovidae; genus Aepyceros; species Aepyceros melampus. Next base: position 24,106 of record SJXQ01008719.1, read on the forward strand.
TAAACTCCAAGAGTTGGTGATGGACAGGGAGGCCTGGTGTGCTGTGGTCCATGGGGTTGCAAAGAGTTGGACGTGACTGAGTGACTGAACTGAATTGAACTGACTTGTTTACTTTTGTTTTTATTTCCATTACTCTAGGAGGTGGGTCATAGAGGATCTTGCTTTGATTTATGTCATCGGGTGTTCTGCCTATGTTTTCCTCTAAGAGTTTTGTAGTTTCTGGTCTTACATTTAAGTCTTTAATCCATTTTAATTTGATATTTGTGTGTGATTTTAGGAAGTGTTCTAATTTCATTCTTTTACACATAGCTGTCCAATTTTCCCAGCACCATTTATTGAAGAGGCTGTCTTTGCCCCACTGTATATTCTTGCCTCCTTTGTCAAAAATACGGTACCTATAGGTGCATGGGTTTACTTCTGGGCTTTCTATCTTGTTCCATTGGTCTATATTTCTGTTTCTGTGCCAGTACCATATTGTCTTGATGACTGTAGCTTTGTAGTATAACCTGAAGTCAGAAAGGTTGATTCCTCCAGCTCCATTCTTTCTCATGACTGCTTTGGCTATTTGAGGTCTTTTGTGTTAGTGTCAGACTTTGTTTTTTTGGGCTCCAAAATCACTGCAGATGGTGACTGCAGCCATGAAATTAAAAGGCGCTTACTCCTTGGAAGAAAAGTTATGACCAACCTAGATAGTATATTCAAAAGCAGAGACATTACTTTGCCGACTAAGGTCCGTCTAGTCAAGGCTATGGTTTTTCCTGTGGTCATGTATGGATGTGAGAGTTGGACTGTGAAGAAGGCTGAGCGCCGAAGAATTGATGCTTTTGAACTGTGGTGTTGGAGAAGACTCTTGAGAGTCCCTTGGACTGCAAGGAGATCCAACCAGTCCATTCTGAAGGAGATCAACCCTGGGATTTCTTTGGAAGGAATGATGCTAAAACTGAAGCTCCAGTACTTTGGGCACCTTATGCGAAGAGTTGACTCATTGGAAAAGACCCTGATGCTGGGAGGGATTGGGGGCAGGAGGAGAAAGGGACGACCGAGGATGAGATGGCTGGATGGCATCACAGACTCAATGGACGTGAGTCTGAGTGAACTCCGGGAGTTGGTGATGGACAGGGAGGCCTGGCGTGCTGCGATTCATGGGGTCGCAAGGAGTTGGACACGACTGCGCGACTGAACTGAACTGTGTTTCCATATGAATTGAGAAATTCTTTGTTCTCATTCTGTGAAAAATGCCTTTGGTAATTTGATAGGGATCACATTGAATCTGGAGATTTTGTTTGTAGTGTAGATTTTCACAATATTGATTCTTCCTACCCAGGAACATGGGCTATCTCTCCACCTGTTTATGTTGCCTTTTATTTCTTTCATTAGTGTCTTATAATTTTCTGTGTACAGTTCTTTTGTCTCCTTAGGTGAATTTATTCCTAGATATTTTATTCTTTTTGTTGCAATGGTGAATGGGATTGATTCCTTAATTTCTCTTTCTCATTTTTCACTGTTAGTATATAGAAATGCAAGTGATTTCTGTGTATTGATTTGTATCCTGCAACTTTGCTAAATTCACTGATTAGCTCTAGTAATTTTCTGATACTATCTTTACAGTTTTCTAATAGTAACATGTCATCTGCAAACAGTGAAAGATTTATGTCTTTTCCGATCTGGATTCCTTTTATTTCTTTTTCTTCTTTGATTGCTGTTGCTAGGACTTCCAAAACTATATTTAATAATAGTGGTGAGAGTGAACACCCTTATCTTGTTCCTGATTGTAGGGGGAATGCTTTCAGTTTTCACAATCAAGAATAAGGTTTCTTGTAGGCTTATTATATATGGCCTTTACTGTGTTGAGGTAGATTCCTTCTATGCCCATTTTTTGAAGAGTTTTAATCATAAAGTGGTGCTGAATTTTGTCAAAGGCTTTTTCTGCATCTATTGAGATTATCATGTGTTTTTTTTCTTTCAATTTGTTAATATAGTGTATCACATTGATTGATTTGCATATATTGAAGAATCCTTGTATCCCTGGAATAAACTCTTATTGATCATGGTGTATGAGTTTTTTTTAATGTGTTGTTGAATTCTGTTTGCTAAAATTTTGTTGAGGATATTTGCATCTGTGTTCATCAGTGATATTTGCCTGTAGTTTTCTTTTTTGTGTTGTCTTTGTCTGGTTTTGGTATCAGGTGATGGTAGTCTCATAGAATGAGTTTGGAAGTGTTCCTTCCTCTGCAATTTTTTGAAAGAGTTTTAGAAGGATAGGCATTAGCTCTTCTCTAAATGTTTGATAGAATTCTCCTGTGAAGCAGTCTGGCCCTGGACTTTTGTTTTTCGGAAGATGTTTGATCACAGCTTCAATTTCAGTGCTTGTAATTGGGTTATTCATAATTTCTATTTCTTCCTGGTTCAGTCTTGGAAGATTGACCTTTTCTAAGCATCTGTCCATTTCTTCCAGGTTATCCATTTTATTGACATATAGTTGTCCATAATTGTCTCTTATAACCCTTTGTATTTCTGCATTGTCAGTTGTAACCTCAACTTATTCATTTCTAATTTTGTTGATTTGTTCTTCTCTTTTTTCTTGATGAGTTGGGGTAAGGGTTTGTCAATTTTGTTTATCTTCTCAAAGAACCAGCTTTTAGTATTTTTAATCTTTACACTTGTTTCTTCATTTTTTTTTCATTTATTTCTGCTCAAATTTTATGATTTATTTCCTTCTACTAATTTTGGGGTTTCTTTCTTCTCCTTTTTCCAGTTGTTTTAGGTTTAAAGTTAGGCTGTCTATTTGCTGTTTTTCTTGTTTCTTGAGGTGGGATTGTATTGCTATAAATTTCCCTCTTAGAACTGCTTTTGCTGCATCCCATAAGTTTTGAGTTATGTTTTCATTGTCACTTGTTTCTAGAAATTTTTTGATTTCCCATTTGATTTCTTCAGTAACCTGTTGGTTATTTAGAAATGTATTGTTTAAGCTCCATATGTTTATGTCAAATCTGCTGTTTACAGCTTTTGTTCTTGTAATTGATATCTAGTCTCATTGTGCTGTGGTCTGAGAAAATGCTTGATATGATTTCAATTTTCTTAAATTTATTGAAGCTTGATTTGTGACCCAAGATGTGGAATATCCTGAATAATGTTCCATGTGCCCTTGAGAAGTAAGTGTTTTCTTCTGTATTTGGATGGGATGTCATGGAGATATCAATGAGATCCATCTCATCTAATGTATCATTTAAGACTTGTGTTTCCTTATTGATTTTCTGTTTTGATGATCTGTCCATTGGTGCGAGTGGGGTGTTAAAGTCTCCTACTATTATTGTGTCACTGTCAATTTCTCTTTTTATGTCTGTTAGTGTTTGTCTTATGTATTGCAGTGCTCCTATGTTGACTGCATAGTTATTTACAATTGTTATGTCTTTCTCTTGGATTGGTCCCTTGATCATTAGGTGGTGTCCTTCCTTATCACTTGTAATCTTCTTTACTTTAAGGTCTATTTTGCCTGATATGAGGATTGCTACTCCAGCTTTCTTTTGGTTTCCAGTTGCATGGAATATATTTTTCTATCCTCTCACTTTCAGTCTATATGTGTCTTGAGTCTGAAGTGGGTTTCTTGTAGACAGCATATATATGGGCCTTTTTTTGTATCCATTCAGCCAGTCTGTGTCTTTTGGTTGGAGCATTTAATCTATTTACATTTAAAGTAATAATCAATATATATGTTCCTACTGCCATTTTCTTTATTGTTTGGGGTTTGATTTTATAGATCTTTTTCTTCTCTTACATTTCCTGACGATATAAGGCCCTTTAACATTTGTTGTAAAGCTGGTTTGGTGGTACTGAATTCTCTTAACTTTAGCTTGTCTGAAAAGGTTTTTATTTCTCTATCAATTTTGAATGAGATCCTTGCCAGGTAGAGTAATCTTGGTTGTAGACTTTTCCCTTTCAGTACTTTGAATATATTCTGCCATTCCCTTCTGGCCTTCAAAGTTTCTGCTGAAATCGGCTGTTAAATGTATAAGATTTCTCTTGTATGTTATTTGTTGCTTTTCCCTTGCTGCTTTTAATAATATTTCTTTGTGTTTAATCTTTGTTAGTTTGATTAGTGTCTTGTCATTTTTTGGGGGGTTTATCCTGTATGGAACTCTTTGCACCTCTTGGACTGATTGACTATTTCCTTTTCCATGTCGGTGAAATTTTCAACTATAACCTCTTCAAAATTTTTTTCATACCCTTTATTTTTCTCTTCTTCATCTGGGACCCCTATAAAATGAATATGCATTTGATACTGTCCCAGAGGTCCCTGAGACTATCCTCAGTTCTTTTCCATCTTTTTACTTTATTCTGCACTTCAGAAGTTATTTCCACCATTTTGTCTTCCAGCTCACTGATTTATTCTTCTGCTTCAGATATTCTGCTATTGATTCCTTCTAGAGTATTTTTAATTTCAGTAATTGTGTTGTTTGTCTCTGTATGTTTATTCTTTAATTCTTCTAGATCTTTGTTAATTGATTCTTACATTTTCTCCATTCTGCTTTCCAGGTTTTTGGTCATCTTTGCTATCATTATTCTGAATTCTTTTTCAAGTAGTTTGCCCATTTCCTCTTCATTATTTAGACTCTGTTTTTCTAGTTTGTTCCTTCATTTGTGCAGTATTTCTTTGCCTTTTCATTATTCTTTTTTAAACTTATTGTGTTTGAGGTCTCCTTTTCTCAGGCTTAAAGTTTGAATTCTTTCTTCCTTTTGATTTCTGCCCTCCTAAGACTGGTGCAGTGCTTTCTGTAAACTTTGTATAGGGTGAGATTTGTGCTGAGTTTTTTTTGTTTGTTTGTTTTGTTTTGTTTTCTTCTGATGTGCAAGGCTGAGTGAGGTGGTACTCATGTCTGCTGATGGTATGGTCTGTATTTTTGTTTTATTTTTTTGTTTGGATGAGGCATCCTGAACAAGGTGCTACTGCTGATGCAGGGTCTTGTATTCAAGTGGTTTCCTTTGTGGGAGTTCTCACTATTTTATACTCCCTAGGGTTATTTCTCTGGTAGTCTAGGGTCTTGGAGTCAGTGCTCCCACTCCAAAGGCTCAGGGCTTGATCTCTCACCACAACAAAGTACATATGTGACAAGTCCACAGCTGATATCACACCCAGTGGTGAACAGTGGGAGTACTGCCTCTCTTGTAACAGCAGCCACTGCTCCTCTCCACATATGCCTCCCTCATGGTGACTTCTGGCCTCCTGAGCTCCATTTCTCTCATGGCCATCTGTCAAGCATCAGGTGCAAGTCTTTCCTGTCTGTTTTCAAGTGCTTACACACTTCTATGCTTGTCCAAGTGAGAGTAGCATCATATCCTCCTTATTGTTTTGAACCCTATTCCATAAGATTTGGATCTGGATCCTATATAACAACTCCCATTTTTTATCATGTGTTTCCAGGGGACAGCTGCTTTTCCTCTTTTCTGCCCATGCCAGTCCTCAATCTTCTGTTGTTTTCTCATTATTGTTATATGTGCAGCGTTGTCTGACACTACACTTGTATGATGGGGGAAACATAACTTCTTGACTTTTCTGTCATTGGTCAAAGCTTTATAAGTCCCTGTCTCACTGGGAGGTAGAGAACAAACTTAAACTTCACTGTTAATAACAGACGTCTTTTTGGACTTAAGTATACTCCAATCTCAAAGAAAACAATGCCAAAAAATGCTCAAACTACCACACAATTGCACTCATCTCACATGCTAGTAAAGTAATGCTCGAAATTCTCCAAGCCAGACTTCAGAAATACGTGAACCGTGAACTCCCTGATGTTCAAGCTGGTTTTAGAAAAGGCAGAGGAACCAGAGATCAAATTGCCAACATCCTCTGGATCATGGAAAAAGCAAGAAAGTTCCAGAAAAACATGTATTTCTGCTTTATTGACTATGCCAAAGCCTTTGACTGTGTGGATCACAATAAACTGTGGAACATTCTGAAAGAGATGGGAATACCAGACCACTTGACTTGCCTCTTGAGAAATCTGTGTGCATGTCAGAAAACAACAGTTAGAACTGGACATGGAACAACAGACTGGTTCCAAATAGAAAAAGGAGTACGTCAAGGCTGTATATTGTCACCCTGCTTATTTAACTTATATGAAGAGTACATGATGAGAAATGCTAAAATAAAAGAAAAACAAGCTGGAATCAAGATTGCTGAGAGAAATATCAATAACCTCAGATATGCAGATGACACCACCCTTATGGCAGAAAGTGAAGACGAACTCAAAAGCCTCTTAGTGAAAGTGAAAGAGGAGAATGAAAAAGTTGGCTTAAAGCTCAACACAGCAAATGAAGATCATGGCATCTGGTCCCATCACTTCATGGGAAATAGATAGGGAAACAGTGGAAACAGTGTCAGACTTCATTTTGGGGGGCTCCAAAATCACTGCAGATGGTGATTGCAGCCATGAAATTAAAAGATGCTTATTCCTTGGAAGAAAATTCTGACCAACCTAGATAGTATATTCAAAAACAGAGACATTACTTTGCCGACTAAGGTCCGTCTAGTCAAGGCTATGGTTTTTCCTGTGGTCATGTATGGATGTGAGAGTTGGACTATGAAGAAGGCTGAGCACCGAAGAATTGATGCTTTTGAACTGTGGTGTTGGAGAAGACTCTTGAGAGTCCTTTGGATGCAAGGAGATCCAACCAGTCCATTCTGAAGGAGATCAACCCTGGGATTTCTTTGGAAGGAATGATGCTAAAGCTGAAGCTCCAGTACTTTGACCACCTCATAAGAGTTGACTCATTGGAAAAGACTCTGATGCTGGGAGGGATTAGGGGCAGGAGGAGAAGGGGATGACCAAGGATGAGATGGCTGGATGGCATCATGGACTCAATGGACGTAAGTCTGAGTGAACTCCGGGAGTTGATGATGGACAGGGAGGCCTGGCGTGCTGTGATTCATGGGGTCGCAGAGTCGGACACGACTGAACGACTGAAGTGAACTGAAACCGACAACTTCCAGATGTTGAAGCTATATTTAGAAGAGGCAGAGGAACCAGAGATCAAACTGCCAACATCCATTGGATCACAGAAAAAGCAAAAGAGTTCCAGAAAAGCATCTACTTCTGCTTTATCGACTACACCGAAGCCTTTGACTGTGTGGATCACAATAAACTGTGGAAAATTCTTCAAGAGATGGAAATACCTGACCACCTGACCTGCCTCTTGAGAAATCTGTATGCAGATCAGGAAGCAACAGTTAGAACAGGACATGGAACAACAGACTGGTTCCAAATCGAGAAAGGAGTATGTCAAGGTTGTATATTGTCACCCTGCTTATTTAACTTGTATGGAGAGTACATCATGTGAAAATGCCAGACTGGATGAAGCATAAGCTAGAATCCAGATTTCAGGGAGAAATATCAATAACCTCAGATACACAGATGACACCACTCTTATGGCAAAAGCGAAGAGGGACTGAACAGCCTCTTGATGAAAGTGAAGGAAGAGAATGAAAAAGCTGGCTTAAAGCTCAACATTCAGAAAATGAAGATCATGGCATCTGGTCCCATCGCTTCATGGAAAACAGATAGGGAAAGAATGGAAACAGTTGAAAGAATTTATTTTCTTGGGCTCAAAAATCATGGCAGATGGGACTGCAGCCATGAAATTAAAAGGTTCTTGCTCTTTGGAAGAAAAGCTATGACAAACTCAACAGCTTATTTAAAAGCAGAGACATTACTTTGCCAACAAAAGTCCATCTAGTCAAGGATATGGTTTTTCCAGTAGTCATGTATGGATGTGAGAGTTGTACTATAAAGAAAGCTGAGCAGTGAAGAATTGATGCTTTTGAACTGTGGTGTTGGAGAAGACTCTTGAGAGTCCCTTGGACTGCAAGGAGATCCAACCAGTCAATCCTAAAGGAAATCAGTCCTGAATATTCATTGGAGGGATTGATGCTGAAGCTGAAGCTTCAGTACTTTGGCCATCTGATGCGAAGAACTGACTCATTTGAAAAGACCCTGATGCTGGGAAAGATTGAAGGCAGGAGGAGAAGGGGTTGGCAGAGGGTGAGATGGTTGGATGGCATCACTGACTCAATGGACATGAGTTTGAGTAAGCAAAGCACCAGGATTTGATGATGGACAGGGAAGCCTGGCATGCTGGAGTCCATGGGTCGCAAAGAGATGGAGACCACTGAGTGACTGAACTGAACTGAACTGAGGCGTTGTTTAAGATACATATTTAATCCACATATAATCTTATGCTGCAAGTACTATGATCATTCCCATTTTACAAGTAAAGGGGTAAGAGGTAAAGTGAAAGTTATTAAATAAGAATTACTATTTGAATATGATTCTCATTATGAATCCAAGTCTCTTTCAGTACACCTCCTTTTTCATCCTGCTCTTTATCCTGCTGCCAGTGTTTGTTCTCCCCTAAACATCTATATTCTGTATGTCTGTCAAATCAAACTATTTGTTGTTCCACTTATACCCTATCTCATTTCCCCTCTTTTATGTCTTTGCTCTTTCTATTCTTTGTGTAGAATATCCTCTCCCCACCATTCTCCATCTTTCAGAACTCTGCCTAACAACCTCTGTACTCCAAACCTTTTCTGATTCCCATGGTTGGAAGGAATCTGTCTTCTAAATCCTCTCCACTTTTGTGCTTATAGTGTCTCTGCTTCAACATAGAATTACTCACGTATCATTTTGAGAGTCACTCTCAGTTCAGACTTGCACCCACAGCAGTCAGCACAGAGACTAAATAAGTGAGTGGCTGGAAGATCTGCACATAGTGGATCATTCCTGCTGCAAAAGTCAGTCAAAGAATTGTATCAGGAACTTGCCTGGATCCAGAGCTGGAAACCTACAAACAGCATTACATGAGATCCTGCAGACGACCTCTTTCATCTCAGGCTGTGACTCACATGTGGAAATTCAGTACAAGGAATCAACAAAGGACTGGAAGGACCTTGTGTCTATATGACCTTCTGTTCCAAAACTGACCTCCTCACTTCTTGGAGGCAACCCCCTGCCTACTTTCCTCTATCTGATGATTATTCTTTTCAAGTTCCAATGAACCTGTCACCTCCCACCAATTTGTTATAGCTGAAGCAAGTGCCAAACACATTTCCCCCCACACCTCTTTATTGCTTAGAAAAACTGTCCTGTATTTGGAGCTCTTTGAGCATCTGTAAAGGAGTAATTGGTTCAAGCAACTCCAGGAGGTGATGTGTGGCCTGGTAGGTGTACCTCAGGAGAGAGGCTGACGTGGTGATTAGAAGGCATTTGGTTCCTGGGAGGCGTGAAGAATGACCACTGCTCACCATTTGTGTGATGATTACACGTTCTGGCCTTGGATTGCTTTGTCTTCCAATATGACAAAGCCCTTTTCCCCACCACCTACTTTTTCTGTGGCCAAGGTCTCCTCTCATCATAATCTGCTTTCCCACATGGCTCCAACACCACATCCAAATAGCTCCATGTACATTCCAGCTAAATGTGCTCAGACATCTCCCAAAGGGGGCACTTCTCCCATTAGGAGAAATGAAAGGCAGGAACACTAGAGTTGTCCTGGGGTAATTCTGGTTTCTCTGGAATCCTGGAGTCTAGATTATGAAGTCTGTTGGATGGGATGCACTCTGCTTGGCAGAGGGAATGAAGGTATTGTTTGTGCAGTTTAAGATTCTCTCAGGAGTGAGTTCAGTTCAGTTCAGTTCAGTCACTCAGTCACGTCTGATTTTTTGTGACCCCACGAATTGCAGCACTCCAGGCCTCCCTGTCCATCACCAACTCCCGGAGTTCACTCAAACTCACGTCCACCGAGTCAGTGATGCCATCCAGCTATCTCATCCTCTCTTGTCCCCTTTTCCTCCTGCCCCCAATCCCTCCCAACATCGGAGTCTTTCCAATGAGTCAACTCTTCGCATGAGGTGGCCAAAGTACTGGAGTTTCAGCTTTAGCATCATTCCTTCCAAAGAATACCCAGGGCTGATCTCCTTTAGGATGGACTGGTTGGATCTCCTTGCAGTCCACGGGACTCTCAAGAGTCTTCTCCAATACCACAGTTCAAAAGCATCAATTCTTTGGCACTCAGCTTTCTTCACAGTCCAACTCTCATATCCATACATGACCACTGGAAAAACCATAGCCTTGACTAGACAGACCTTTGTTAGCCAAGTAATGTTTCTGCTTTTGAATATACTATCTAGGTTGGTCATAACTTTCCTTCCAAGGAGTAAGTGTCTTTTAATTTCATGGCTGCAATCACCATCTGCAGTGATTTTGGAGCTCCCCAAAATAAAGTCTGACACTGTTTCCACTGTTTCCCCATCTATTTCCCATGACGTGATGGGACCAGATGCCATAATCTTCGTTTTCTGAGTGTTGAGCTTTAAGCCAACTTTTTCACTCTCCTCTTTCACTTTCATCAAGAGGCTTTTTAGTTCCTCTTCACTTTCTGCCATAAGGATGGTGTCATCTGCATATCTGAGGTTATTGATATTTCTCCTGGCAATCTTGATTCCAGCTTGTGCTTCTTCCAGTCCAGCGTTTCTCATGAGGTACTCTGCATATAAGTTAAATAAGCAGGGTGACAATATACAGCCTTGATGTACTCCTTTTCCTGTTTGGAACCAGTCTGTTGTTCCATGCCCAGTTCTAACTGTTGCTTCCTGACCTGCATATAGGTTTCTCAAAAGGCAGGTCAGGTGGTCTGGTATTCCCATTTCTTTCAGAATTTTCCACAGTTTATTGTGATCCACACAGTCAAAGGCTTTGGCATAGTCAATAAAGCAGAAATAGATGTTTTTTCTGGAACTCTCTTGCTTTTTCAATGATCCAGCAGATGTTGGCAATTTGAGCTACCAGTTTGAATGGCCCTCTAAACATTCTTAGAGGAAGTCCTCTCCTTTGGATTCAGAAGGGCAGTACTGGACTAGACTGAGACCTTGGGGCACTATTTTGGCTCCAGCAAGTGTTAGCTGTGCATCCTTAAGCAAATCACTTCCTCATTTGGAATTCATATCTTCTCATCTAAGACACTAGTGAGTTGAATTATGTGCCCAAAAAGGCTTTTCCTGCTGTGGCCTCCTATTGGGTGTGTGTGTGTGTGATCTTGAGTTCAAGGGAGAGATAATGGTTAGATTGAGGAGATATGATTCAAAGCCGACACTTCCCTCTAGAGATAGAACTCACTTTAAGTTTTATAATCACGTCTCATGTGTAACCGTTCCCTTCATAAGTCTGGAATTGGTTTTTAACCTCTAAAAGGCCTAAAGCTATTTTTAAATTTCTTCAGTTTGAGAATCAACTTATAATTGATGTTGGATGCTGAAAGAAAGATCTCTAATAGCTTCATCACAAAGCCATCCTTCTTTTATTCTGGCCAAAGAAATGGATCTGTCATGCCAAATGAGATTAAATTTTTAATAGCTCCCAATATAAAATTATATATAAACATTTATATATCTCAGGAGAAGGCAATGGCACCCCACTCCAGCACTCTTGCCTGGAAAATCCCATGGATGGAGGAGCCTGGTGGGCTACAGTCCATGGGGTTGCTAAGAGTTGGACATGACTGAGCGACTTCACTTTCACTTTTCACTCTCATGTATTGGAGAAGGAAATGGCAACCCACTCCAGTGTTCTTTCCTGGAGAATCCCAGGGACAGGGGAGCCTGGTGGGCTGCCGTCTATGGGGTCGCACAGAGTCAGACACGACTGAAGTGACTTAGCAGCAGCAGCACATTAAAAGTATCTTAAGCTTAGCATTAATTAGTCTCAAGAAGAAAAGGGTAAACACAAGTGCTATTCATTTATTACCTTAACACCAGTTAGATCAATGAACAGTCTCCATGTAAACAGCATTATTCATTAAACAAACAAGATGATTTTAAAATGAAGGGTTTTTTTCTTTAAATTTTTAAAGAATAAATGAAGGAGGAGCGTGATGTGAATGTGAACATGGACGTAGGGGTTCTCTGATTGATTTGCACGCATGAGTACTCTCTTGAGCTGGCAGCGTGAGAGATGTGACCAAGATGAGACTGGTTGCTGGTGTGAGCTACTAGTGTTCTAAAAATGCCTTTAAGAACTTCTCTGTTTCAAGGTTTAATTGTTTAAATGGCTATTACTTCACTGATATCTAAATATACTAACACATAGAAGATTATCAGGGAAAATAATAGTGTGGTTAAGATTCCATATGTTAATTATTTCATCTGATAACAATGTAACACTTTTATTCACTGGAAACTCACAAATCACATTGATATTTACAAAAGTTGTTTCCATTAAGTTTAAATGAAGAGAGGTTAGTATAATATAAAAAGGAAAAGGGGGCTGAATTCTTTTGACAAGATACAATTGGTAACAGTCTACTCTTAAAGAGTCATCTTATTAGGAGAAGAGTCAGGATAGGAGTAATAAATAAAAATGCAGTTATTACATTTGTGAAAATGCAGATAACCCCAAATATTTACTTGCTTGGCTTTAGAATAAATCATATCATTTTTTAAAATCAGAATTTATAAACAGTTTGGCTAGCCTAATGTTAAAGTGAGGTTACATTTTCTGAGGGTACAATAATTGGGCTGAAAGTGAGTCTGCTGGGTGGTGATAGAGGAAAATGTTGGTTGAAACACCATTGTTGGATAAAACACCAATGATTAATTAAACACACATACACACATAAGCAAACAACTAAATAACACTTTAACTACAAAAAGTGGAAATTGTCCAAATGTGGGTCATTTGAGTCAATGCTCACATCAGTTCCCATTTGTATAGTCTCTGCTTCAAAATGAATCCAGAAGAAATGAGGACAAATGTAAACAATTACCACAGATATGTGATAATACAAACAGATTTAGGTAACTTTGGGGTGTGTTGTTTGGCAACGTGTAGGGAAGATTGTCAAAACACTTCTATGATCACAGGGATACTGAAAGTCAAGAGAGGGGGGTTACTGAGATCTGAGGTCGAATCTTCCTGATAACCCAGGACAAGGATTCTTTTTTTCTCCTGGTGTACAGTTCAGAGATCTGCAAAGAGCTCAGGGCTCATTGGTTCATAGAATAAGGATGAAAAAGTGGCAGTGTTTCTCCATAATAAGCCACAGTGGATGGGGTCCAAACAAATTGCTCAGTCACTTATCCATTCTCATCACTTGTATAGCTGAAAATCACTTTCATAAACTATGACCTCAGTGGTCTCTCCTAACAGTCCTATACGGTAGTCCTGTTTTATTGAACAAAACTGAGATGCAGAGAGAATAAACATCTAGATCACGTGATTTAGAGCTTGAACCCAGGTCTTTGAATTTCAAGTAGAGCTCATCTTTGAAAAAGAGGATGTGTTCTAGAAAAATGGTCCAGGCCTTAGCAAAATGGCCACACAGATTACGTTCATTGCCAGTCGCAAACTCCACTCCTTTCTCCTTGATACTGAAGTTTCTGACATCATTTACTTTAAGGTGTCAGGAACTGGATGTGTTCCTCATTTCAGGATTGCCTGTCTTCACCCAAAAGAATGGTGAGCTTTCAAGGATCAGAGGAAAAGAGATTTTTTGGTTCTTTTCTTTGAAATGACACCATTATAGATAACTAATGACTTGATTATGAGAAAAATTCTTTTTTTTTTTTTTTTTAAATATTTTTATTTATTTATTTGGCTCTGCCAGGTTGGGGCATGTGGGATCTAGTTCCCTGACCAGGGATCAAACCCACATCCCCTGCATTGGGAACATGGTCTCTTATCCACTGGACCACCTGGAAGTCCCGAGAAAAATTCTTTTCTGGCAACCAGAATCCAAGAGAATGTTCTAATGAAATCATAAGGTCTGAGTGGAATAGCTCATTGTGATGGCATGAATTGTCTCCCCGTGAGGCTGTAAACTCCACACTGTAACTCATGCTTTTATCTCCATTGTTCTATATTCTGTTGGCTGTTGACTTTCCTGCAGTGACTGGATACACAATGAGGTAAGATAAAGTAGAATCTAGAAGACCAACTGTGGCCTCTGTCTGACACCTAAATATCTGGATATAACTCGATGACTCCAATGACTTCTGCCAATTCATTTTGCTATTTAAATATTTTTACACACAGTAGGTAATCAGTAAATGTCAGCTCCTTAATCTTGCTGGTGTCGTGCACAGTACGTTGAGCAGGTATCAGTAAATGCTAGCTGCTGTGGTTTGTGTCCAGCCGCACTGCATTTTATGACTGCAGAGGCATCCAGCTCCTTGACAGCAGCAAAGTGTGAAAACAGTTGCCCTTTCCCCATGCCCTTTCCCCTGTGAACTTGGTTATTGATAAACTGTGCTCCAAGTACTGGCTTTTGGGTTTTCAGTTGTGAAATACCAGTGCATCACTTCAGCCTGATGCAATCCACCTCCTCTGTGGCTGGCAGGCGGCTGGTTTTGAGATCGAGGTCAGCACTGGACTTACTCCCATGCTGGGAGGGCCGCCAGGGGAGCAGCAGCATCTTCTTGAAGTACTTCTTGGTGTTGTTCTTCACTGTCACGAAGCACACGGTGTTGATCATGCTGTTGCTCATGGCGATGCACTCCACAACATAAAAGGCTGTGAGGTAATGCTTTTCCTTCACGAACACAGTGGGGAAGAAGTCGCGCACGATTGTGAAGCCATAGAAGGGCGCCCAGCACAGAACATAGGCCGTGAGGATACACATGAGTACCAGTACCGTCCTCCGGCGGCAGCGCAGCCTCTTCCGGATCTGCTCAGTCTGGAAACCCGGGACCGCTTTGAACCAGAGCTCCTGGGAGATCCTGGCATAGCACAGGGTCATGGTGACCACGGGGCCCAGGAACTCGATGCCAAAGACAAAGAGGAAGTAGGATTTATAGTAGAGCTGCTGGTCCACTGGCCAGACCTGGCCGCAGAAGATCTTTTTCTGGTTTTTGACAATGAAGAGGACGGTTTCCTTTGTGAAGTAGGCTGATGGGATGGAGATGAGAATGGATACCATCCAGACCAACGCGATCAGGAAGGAGCTGTTTGATAATTCATTCGTGGTTTCAAGGGGTGAACGATAGCGAGATATCTGGTGGGGGAGGGAAGCATCAGTAGCAATGACGTATGCTGATATATGTTTGTAATCATTATTAGTTTTTAACTAACCCAAACACCTACAGTAGCAGACAAAATGGCACAATGACTCCCCACGTACCTATTTTCCAGCGTCAACATACTTCATTTTATTTTAGCAACATCATTTGGCATTTGCAGGAGATGAGAGCTTTACTGGGAACAGCACAGGATTTGGGTCAAACAGATAGAATAAATCCTGGCTTTTTACCTGATTGGCTTTGGGGGTCTAGAGTGAATCAGTCTCTCTGAGATTCCTTCCCTTCCTTTCCTTAAATGCAACATGGGATAAAATGACACCTACCTTGCAGGGTTTCTGTGAATATTAAATGTTACAGTGTTTGTGAAGTGCTTGGCATGTACTAGATATTCAGTAAATACATGAAGTCTATCATGATTATAAATCCTATTGATACCAACTGACTTTACAGCTTGCCATTCTAAGAATATAATTCTTTCAAAACTCCATTCACAGATCTCCTGGTGTAGAGGAAAAAGAAGGTCTGTGGACTAGGACTTTCTGCTACCCTCAGGTTTCATTCTGCATTACAGTGCTGGAGGGTAGGGGTGGTTTAGGGTGGAATCTGAGCAATCTAGTGAGATGTAAATGACTTGCCCAAGCTCACTTGGCGCAGGGAATGGAATGTAGACTCCTGATACAAACCTTTTACACCCAACTCCGTGGGCTGTCTCAAGCTCAGATGAGAAGGTATGTAAAGTTGCCTTGACACCATCAAGCAGCATATAGCATAAAGCTTTTATCCTCTTTCCAATCAGCAACACTGCCTGGGAAAGAGGTTGGTGCCCTTAGTGGGAAATGAGCTCATTTGTGTAGGTTGAACATTTCCTTTCTAGAGAAACCTAATAACACCTATTTAGGTAATTTAGTGCTCTGGAATCATTAGTGTGCATCTTATGGGTCAAGAGGAGAGGTGGTGGAGGAAGGTGGAGAAAGAAAAGAGGCATGAGGGGTTGAGAAGAAGCAATTCAGTCTTGGAGACGAATATATACCTCATACCTGGAGCTTGAGTCAGGTTATGACGAAGAGCAGGAAGATACCCACAGATTTCTATTTAGTCTTCCCTGGTGGCTCAGATGGTAAAGTGTCTGCTTACAATGCAGGAGACCTGGGTTCGATCCCTGGATAGGGAAGAGCCTCTGGAGAAGGAAATGGCAACCCACTCCAGAATTCTTGGAATTCTGGAAAATCCCATGGATGGTGGTGTGTGGTAGGGTACAGTCCATGGGTTGCAGAGAGCCGGACACGACTGAGCAACTTCACTTTGACTTTCACATTACACTTTTCGGTAACTAGACCAACTTTCCAAGTTTCTGACTTGACCAAGGCAGCCTTCTGGAGTGCTATTTCTGTCTGTCCCTAGCAATAATCTGTCTTGAGGTTGTTTTACTTGCTTTTGCCTTCCCCTTGCCCACTGGCAGCTCTGACCCATAGACTTCAATTAGAAGATCTCATGGAAGCCTTGTTCACTCCAGGTTGCAGCTTTCTGAAGACCTGAGATAAAACTGGATTTCAACCCAACCACTGGCTGCACCCTAGCTATATAAAGTAATGAGTAGTGCTTGCTAGAGTTCTTTACCCATCCATGGGTCCCAGCTTTTCCAAGTTAACCTGCACGAATTGCCTGGATAGCACAAGGCTCACATGGCTGGAGATCGGGACAAGTGGGTTAGCTCATCCTTCACTGGGGCAGGGACATCTCACAATCACTGTGTCTCTGTGATGCTGAGTGTATCAGTTTCCTGTTGCCACTATAACAAATTACTACCAACTCAGTGGCTTAAACAAATTTATTATCTTATAGTTTTGAAGTCTGAAGTCTGACATGTATTTTACTGGGCTAACATCAAGGTGTTGGTAGGCCTGTGTTCCTTTCTGGAGGCTCTTAGTGAAAAATCTCATTTGTTTTTCCATTCGAGCTGCCTGCATTATTGGCTTATGACCCCCTTATATGTTCAAAGCCATTAATGATCAGTCAAGTCCTTCCCACAACACATCACTCTGACACTGACTTTTCTGCCTCCCTCTTGCACATTTAAGGACTGTTGTGATTACACTGAGCCCACCCAGATAATCCAGTATAATGACCTTATTTTATGATCAGCTAATTAGCAACCTTAATTCCTCTTAAGCATAACATGTTCTGGGGATTAAGATGTGGATATCTTGGGAGTCATTATTCTGCCTCCCTTAGTGAGTCCAAAGTCCTTACATAATGCAGAACTAGTTCAGGACTTAATAACTCTCCCAATCTGATTCCAGCATGAAAAGTTTCTCAGTAACCAATGCTAAAGAGAATTTCTACAGCCCTACTTACTCTGCTGTCAACTCTTAAATCCTAATTCTTTTTCGCTCAGTAACTTCTTCCTTATCCTATAGGATGCTCCAAAATTCAGAGCTTTATTTTATGATTTATTTGATGACAATAAATCATAAAATAAAGCACACTCCCAGGCATTATTCAGAAGCCCTGGATTTTAGCTCTGTACCTAAATCCTCAGATAAATCACATACACCCCTGGGACTTAGTTTCTTCATCTGTGAAAGGGAGATAAAAATAACTTTACAGACAACCTTTTTGAAAGGTTCCATTTGAGAAGGTGAGGTGAGGTGAAGTAGCTCAGTCGTGTCCAACTCTTTGCAACCCCGTGGACTGTAACCTACTAGGCTTCTCAGTCCATGGGATTCTCCAGGCAAGAATACTGGAGTGGATTGCCATTTCCTTCTCCAGAGGATCTTCCCAACCCAGGGACTGAACCCGGGTCTCCCGCATTGGAGGCAGACGCTTTAACCTCTGAGCCACAAGGGAATATATATAAAGCATGCTAGAAGCTATAATACTTTGTTTAAACTCATCTTTTCCTATGACTCTTTCATTGGCAAGAGGGACATCTGTAAATTCTTTGTTGCCATCTATCTGCTTGCCTGTTTCTTGAGGTCAACACTCTCCTTCGGGGTCTCTGTGACTTCAAATAGCATCTTTTCTAGGCCCTCTGCACATGAACATTGCTCTTCTCCTGCTGCCGGTGTCAGAGTTTGTTCTGAGTATGATGTGGTCCTCATGCCTACAGATACAAGCCAATTATATAATAAAGTCATCTCAACAGAAGTAAGAGTTTGGCCATCATCTATCCTTCTTATCATTTTGCCTTATTTTTCAATTGGTTTGAAACTGAGTAAGAAAGAGGGATGCTATTTATTAGAGACATGAATTTTAAGAGCTGAAATTCCATATGTGCTTTGATATCTACAAAAAGTTTAGCTGTGAGTTCTTCTGTTTTCACCAGATGTATCCCTCCTCCTGGTGGGAAAGGCTCCTGTCCTGCTAGTTTCTCTGTCAGTGGGAATAACTGCATCCCCAACCCACAACTAATGGGTTTCACTTCCCTGCCAGTTGGCAAAATCATTCAAACAAGCCAATCACATCCTCCCATGGGAGCTAAGGTCACCTCAGTCTCTTGCCACTGTAAAGCCTGCTGTCCACAGCCCCTGCTGGTTCATTCTATTCCTGAGTGCAACTCCCACATGGCACACACGGCCCTGCCTGGTGTGCACTGTTCTCCCTTGGGCTGGGAGTATACGAGACCAACCAACTGCAGTCAGCCTCACTGTTCTAGCTTCAAGTGTTGTGTATTCAGTCATCTACTACTATTGAAGCTATAGAGTCCTGCCTTGATCAACGGAGCCTAGCAGGTGGTCAGAATAGCACACTCAAATTACCGCAGCTTCCTCATGAAGTGTTCCCAGACTGCATCACCAACATAATCATCGTGTCTTCCTGAGTTACTCTTAACTTATCAATAGATTATTCTAGTTTTTGTGTGGAAGTAAAGCTCCCAGAGGTCAAAGAGTGTGTCTTCTACTATTTTATGTTTCCACGCACATAGGCTGGGCGTACAGTAGGATTCAGCAACCTGTGGATCTACCAGGTTGAAGCAGATGCTGTTGATACCCCCCTATATCCCTTTGCTTTTACACTTCAGTGCATACCTGTCCACTCCCACCGGCTAACACCTGCATTACTTTGTCGGAAGGTCTTATCTGGCTTCCAGAGTACTCTTGGTAACCTGCACAGAATTTCCAGAGGCCCTCACAAATGACTTATGAGATTTGGTATATAAATAGCTCAGCTCCCTCACCTACTTCCCACTCCTGGGAGAACTCTGAGGTGTGATCTACACCAGCTCCAAGAGTTCTGTGGCAAGGATAAGAATCAGTTTCCCACAGTGGAAATTTGTTCAGTGACACAGCTTTTATTGACTGCCTTCCCTTGCTGCATTTCCCATCTCCTTGAAGGTGCTTCCTGGGTGCTACCTGCACATGAATCCTTGTCTCAGGGTCTATTTTGGGAGTAAACCAAACTAAGGCACAGGAATGAGGCTCTTTGCTAAGCACAAAGGAAACATAAAGATAGAAGATGTGGTTATTGTGCTTAAAATACAGTGTCCTTTGGAAAAGACTATCTGTGTCCCCTTACATGAGACTGAAAGACAGATTGGCATCAGACTACAAAGACTACAAGGTGCTAGACTTAGGACTTGGCATGTGTTCCACAGGCATTGAAACTTTTGGAGGTTTTGTAAGGAATAAAATATATTAGAAAGACTCTTCAATGGTGATATTCTGATGCTTATGAGTGAGTATGGATTTTAGGGGGCAGTCAGGATCTTCTGTAGGGGTGAAGAGACAAGTTAGAGGAGCATAGTGATGGTCCAGCCATGGCTCTTCAAGAGATGAGGCTGGAGGGACTATTGCCAGGACCTGGTGTAGGGCTGCATCTGGCAAAGGCGGTGTGTGGGTGGGGGTAGAATGGGGAGAAAAGCAAAGGATGATGGCAGTATTACCTGCTTGTGTGACTGGGAGATGGTGGAACTGCTGACAGAGCTGGAAGCTGACTGTGGCAGAGCTAGTTTGGGGTGGAAAAGGAACCACTCCTGTATTGTAACAGGATGTTTACTTCCTGAGAATCTCCAATATTAAAAAAAAAAAAAAAGAAAAGAAGCCTCACAACTACATTATAAAGACAAAGTTTTCAATGAAACAAAGGGGTTGAGGACAGTGGTAACTTCCACTTGAGCAGACAACAGAGTCACTCAGGAAATTGGGTAAAATCCAGATGCTTAGGCTCTAACCAGGGGATTCCCATTCAGTAGGGCCCCAAGAATCTGACTTTGTGTCATGGTATCAAACATATTTCCCCTGGGGTATTTTGTGTAGTTGGGTGATAGGTAAGTTTCATAAACACAGTGGGTTCAGGGCTTGAGAGCCTCACAGTTGTGATAACAAAATTGTTTTTTTTCCTACAGGAATTAAGTTATTAAAAGGAAGAAGCCTCATATCTGCATGTGTATTATATTATCATAAATGAAAAAATCAATGGGTTGATTAAAAAGGACAATGGACCTAAATAGCACTGAGAACTGGAAAAAACAAGTTGCAAGGTGATAATAAGGAAAAAGATGATTAAAAATACATCATCAAAATGAGTTTCAGCATAACTCACAATGATGAACCAAGAAGATGTGACATAAACTGGCTTCTTAAAAAGATCCACTGGTGGTTCAATGTTGGCCTACTACTGTTTACATAAATAAAACGTGTCAAATTTGTCTGAAGCTGTAATTAGATTTACAGCAGATCAAGGACTTCCAGAACATATCATGCAAATATATGCAAATAAGCAGAGGGATGCATGCAAAAAAGAAAGGCTTTCTCTTTTTTTTACAAGCAAACCGTGCAATAATCCCATTGTAAAATAAGCTTTGCATCAAAGTCACCATAAACCAGAGTAAATATTGTATTATTCCATTTTTGTGAAGTTAAAAAAAGGTAAAATGAAACTATGTTACTAGAAATCAGATTGATGGTTGCCTCCGGTGGGAGGATTGACTGGTAAGGGGCACAAGGAAGCTTTCTAGGGGATAAAAATGTTCTATATCTTGATTAGAGTTGTGGGTACAAGAAAAATTTTGCACATGCTGCCTTGATTGGAAGCTGCCTTGTCTATAATGTAGCTAAGAGTAACTTGCTTAAAACTGCTGCTTTTGCTTGTGTGTTGGAGAGGCTCATGGTTATATGACATACCTGTATCTGAAGCAGATGTGGTATATTGCAGCATGGCTGAGAGCTAGGGGTTTAAGAGACTCACTCTTGCCTACCTTTGGAAGAGTATGAGCCACAACTGAAGAAGCCAACCCTCCTTTTGCCTCCATAGATCGGCAAACATTTGAATCTGGAGTAAAGCCAGCTGTTAGAGCTGAAGCGAGGAAAGAGGAGACCTGGGCCACCATGATTCTCATGCCTGACATCCTCACCTGTCAATAGCAATGGCCAGCAGGGCATTGGTGGAGACGTAGAGTGAGACGGTACGCAGGTAGTTGATAGAGGCACAGAGCACATGGCCATGCTCCCAGGAGAGCTGATGCACCACATAGTAGTCCATCTCAAAGGGGCAGCAGATGATGGCTACCAGAAAGTCGGAGATGGCCAGGTTAGCAATGAGCAGGTTGGTGAGGTTGCGCAGCTTTTTACAGCGGGTGAGGGCAGTGATAAAGACAAAGTTGCCAATACCACAAGTCAGCATGATACCCACAAGTGCCACCCCGATAATGATCTTGGCTGCAAAGAAGGTCTGAGTCTTGGTCATATCCTCATCCTCATCCAGAGGGAGGTCATAATCACCATAACTGAAGTTGAAGGGGAGGGAGGAGGCATGTTCTTGGGGTATACTGAAGTTGGTTGGAAAACTAGCATTTCCATTCTGGGCTGCCATGGTGAAGCTTGCCAGTGAGCGGTGTATGGGAGACTCCAGGGTCTGCAGACTCTGAGCTCAGGTCCAGATCTTCTGCTCTCATGAGGTCAGAGACCCTAGCACCCTGCCCACATCCTTGGGGAGTCAACATGCCATCCTCGATCCTGGAAGGAGACACAGCCAGTTGATAAGATACAGGTGAACACCTGGTATCATCATCTCAGAGTCTCCCCCCTCCCCACCAGTGTAGGCAAACCAGATCCAGTGTCTACCCTCAGGCAGAACTGCCCTGGCACAGTGGGGAGGACACATGATATCTGGAAATTGGGAAACCCCCTACTGACTGGCTGTCAGGAGGGATTTGGGCATGGGTTGGTTTGGACTCCCCAGAGACACCCAAGAAGAATGTATATCTTTGCTCTTTGCCCAGGGGCCAAGACAAGTTTGACTGCCCAGTCACCCTCCCCTGTCCCCCAGAAAGCCCCCACAGAGGTCCTCCAGAAGTTTTCCCCAGCTGTTCAGGCAGCTGACTCAGGACTCTATGGGAGTCACAATGTTGTGCCAGCTGTGGCCAGGGACAATGAAGCCAGAGGATGTGGATACAGTAGGGTCTTTTCTCCAAAGCAGGGACTGCTTCCTCTCTAGGCCAGTTCACAGACTTGAAAATCACCAGTTTCACATGAACAGGCTGACTCATCTTGGGCCAGTGATTTATGCTCTCTGAATTCCAGTTTTCCTATAAACCAAAATCCTGATGCCTAGCCCAGGGCCTGGCACAGAGGAGGGGCTGTTGAAGGAATGAAGATCCCAACCAACGCTGCAGGTGGGGAAGCCTGTGGGTGGGAGGGAATTCTCCTGCTGCTTCCTGAGGCCATTTTAGAAAAAAACTCCTGTCTGCTTCCCTTCCCTGCCTCTACTCTTTTGATCTGCCCCCTCACCAGGCCCCCAGTTCCCCTTCCAGCCTTGACTGGGAGGCACCACATTTCCTTAACTAGTCTGTGTCCTCTGAAAGTGGTGGCCGCTCCAAGATATTGCTTAACTGAAAACACGCCCAAGGGGTGGGGTGTGGGGGTGTGGGAGTGGGGGCAGTGTCGGTGAGGATCCAGGAGGGCCTGAGGGCTGACGTAACCGTTATGGCCTAAGTTCTCTACATTCTCGATGCCCCCAGATGCCCACGGGGGAGGAAATACAGTCTCTAAAGTATTGAGCCTTCAGAAGATAGGGTACCGTTGGGTTCGAGGTGTCCGAGGTACTGGGAAAAGAATCCAGATCCAGCACTCGCGGAATACCACCCCTCACCTACCCCCACCCC
>SJXQ01008719.1:47456-91807 GCA_006408695.1 Aepyceros melampus
CCCCCACCCCGCGCTCATCCACCTTCCCCCACCTCCTAGCTCACTGGGAAGGACTCCCAAGAGTGGGAGCCACAGATGCTGGACGCAAGAAGCGGAACAAACTGGACAGTAGGTTTGGTTTGGTTTGGTCCAGCCCTGTGAGAAGACGGGGATAAAGAAAGAAACTGCTCCCCTCATCCCCACTCGCCACCCCCAGCACGGAAAGCAGTCGCAGGATGGTCAGTACACTCCAACCTGCGGCGCGGCAGCCTGCTGTGTACCCGGCCGCCTGCTGTGTACCCGGGGAGGTTCAAGACCGCGCTAGAGATAACTTCGTTTTGGATCGCCTCTCTGTCTCACCCAGCCCCCCGCAGACATTACTAAGCCGGAGATCGAGAAGCTGGACTCACGCTCTCTCGGATTCTACTTTCGGCTGCTCTTTGGTTCCGGTCCCGGGACCCGCGAGGAGACGGAGGGCTCCCAGGGTGGAGCCGGTCCACTCCCCATTACCTCGGGATGCTCTCCCTGCCCTTGACCCACCAGCTCCGGGAGCCTGGTCCTTCCTCTCCCTTATTAACCACTGGCACGGCCGCGCAGTCGCCGGAGGCGCTACCCTGGCAGGGCGGGAATCAAGTCAGAAATTCAGGCTTGAGAAGCAAAGCATGTGAGGCCTCCAGGCGGGAAGAAAACTGGGAGTGGAGAGAGGAGCTGCAGAGCGGGGATTTTCCCAGAGACACTTCCCCTTTCCTGCTCACCTTCCCGAAGGGGCTCCCCTGCCCACGCCTTCCTCGAGTTTGGTGCTCGCCCCGCGGCCCAGCTACCCGGTGGCTCCCTCCGTCCGCGGCCGCACTGCCTGGTCTCAGCCTACGGCCCCCTGCCTGGTCATCTCCCGGCACCCACTCTACTGCGAGCCAGCCAGGGCGCATTCGGAAGGCGGCAGCAGGCAAAGTGGCCCGAAACTCCCAGAGGAAGAAGCGGGCGTCTGAGCCCTCAGCCCGAGCGACGCCCCCGACCCCGCCACCGGAGCCCGGGACTGCGCCAAGCTCTGCACTTACGGCTTCCGCGCTCTCCCCACCAGCGGTCTCGGGAACCCGGACTTGCGCTTCGAAGGTGTCCCTATTCCTTCTCACCCAGCGCCCTTCCCAGGCGCGTCGTGGTCCCCGGGTTCCAGCTAGAGTTCGCGTTCCGCCCGCGCAGCTCTCCCCGGCTTCTGCGGCCCGGCTGGGTGCGCCGGCTCGGCTCTGGGCTCCGCCCCAGGGTCCCCGCCTGTCTCAGCGCGGAGGCGGAGGGTGGCCTCCTGCCTCGCGCACCTGGTGCTCCCAGGTTTGGGACGCACGAAGTTTACCCGCCTTGGGGGGTCGGTCCCTCGAGAGGGTTTCTGAGCTCTCGTACCCCAGTGTGAATGGGACCTCAGTAGCAGTTTAGATATGACGCAATTCTGAGGAACCCGCGAGGCCCTCTGTACCCCTGCGTGGCGCCCCACAGGGATCCTGTCTTCCTAGAGCCCAGTGACAGCATTCGCTCCTGCTGCATACACTTTGATTACTTATGGAGGAGCCTAGGGTGCATTCTATCGTTCGTTCTGGAAGCTGTGTGCTGCGGACACTCTGTCGAGTGCAGAATGGGCTTTGGGGTTGTAGGGGAGGAGATTCCTCTGGAGGAAGCTGGGACTTTCGGAGCCTTGCCCTGCTCAAAGCACCGACCTGAAGAACTCGCTAAAAACTGCGATGCCCACAACTGCCAGAGACCTTGGTCATTCAAAACCATCCCAGGTGGGGTCCTCCTGTCTTTAAGGAGTCTCCTCACTTTGTTTACAATAGGATCTGATTTTAGGCAACTCCTATGGTTTCTCTGGTTTTTGGTTTCCTTACACATTGAACGAGGGGATTAAACTCTCAAGACCTGCAACTGATGGCTGGTAGCTGCAAAGCAGAGGTAAGCTCTGGCTTTACAGAATTGGAACTGGAAACTGTGGCTGGAGACTGAAGGACTGAAGGTATTTCCTGCTGTTAAATCCTAGCCAATGATTATCGACAGTTTGGAATATGGACAGATCAGGTCTTCCCATCTTTTCACGGAGTCTAGGATTTCAGAACTTTATAAATAGTCTCTTGGGTTAGTTAAAACAAAACAAAAGCCCTGTGTTGTCCAAAGAAAACATATTTCATAATGGATATAGTCCAATGGGACGCCAATTTCAAATTCCTGAATGGATGATTAAGAAAACTTTTGGGTTGTGGCACTATGTGATTCTGCCTCTCACCTTATGTAGAACTAACCCCACCCTCCTTCTTTTCTTTAATATTTTTTACTTTACTTTTTCAGATTTATTAGATACAGTTGATATATAACTTTGTATAAGTTAAGGTATACAATGTGATGGTTTGATACATGTATATTGTGAAATGATTACCAAAATAATGTTAACACATCCATCACCTCACATAATTTTTTTTTTTTTTGGTGGTGAGACAGTGGTCAACTTTCAACTCATCACCTTTTGAGTATATAATACAGTACTGTTAACTATAATCACCATGCTGTAATTAGATATTCAGAACTTATATTGATATTATAACTGCAAGTTTGTACCCTTCAACCAACATCTCCCCATTACCTCTCCAGCCCCTGGCAACCACCATTCTACAGTATTCCATCATATGTATATCTCATCTGTTCATACATTCATGGACACTTAGGTTGTTTCCATGTCTAGGCTATTGTGAATAGCACTGCAAAGAACATGGGGTGCAGCTATCACTAACCACCAAGGTAGTGGTTTTATATTCTTCTGATATATACCCAAAAGGGGGATTGCTGGATCATATGGTAGTTCTATTTTTAATTTTTTGAGGAACTTTCACAACTATTTTCATAGTGGCTGCACCAATTTACATTCCAACCAACACTGCACAGGGTTCTCTTTTCTCTATAACCTTGCCAAAACTTGCTATCTTTTGTCTTTTTGATAATAGCCATTCTAACAGGGATGAGGTAATATCTTACTGTGGTTTTGATTTTTATTTCCCTAATGATTAGTGATATTGAAGCATCTTTTCATCTTTTCATGTACTTGTTGTCCATTTGTATGTCTTCTTTGAAAAACAAAAAGCCTAATCAGCCCTCTGACCATTTAAAAATCAGATTATTATTATTGCTATTGAGTTGTATGAATTTCTTATACACTTTGGATATTAACCCTTTATTTGGATTGTTTGCAAATATTTTCTCCTATCCCATTAGGATGCCTCTTCATTCTGTTGATTGTTTCTGTTGATGTGCAGAGGCTTCTTAGTTTGATATAATCCTACTTGTTTATTTTTGTTTTCCTTGAGCATGCTTTTAGGGTTATATTTTAAAAATAGTCACCAAGACCAATGTCATGGACATTTTCCTTGTTTTCCTCTAGGAGTTTTACAAATTCAGGCCTTACATTCAAGTCTTTAATATATTTCAAGTTAATTTTTGTGAGTGATGTATCTAGGGATCCAATTTCATCCTTTTGTTTGTGCATATCCAGTTTTCCCAACACCATTTATTGAAATGACTATCTTTTCCCCATTGAGTATTATTGGCTACCTTGTCAAATATGAGTTAAGTGTATGTAGCTGAGTTTAATTATGAGCTCTGCATTCTGTTCCATTAGACTGTGTGTCTGCTTTTATGCTAGTACTATACTATTTGTTTATTATGCTATGCTAAATCACTTCACTGTGTCTGACTCTTTGCGACCCCTCGGACTGCAGCCCACCAGGCTCCTCTGTCCATGGGATTCTCCAGGCAAGAATACTGGCATGGGTTGCCATTTCTTTCTGCATGTTTATTATAGCTTTGCAGTATAGTTCAAAATCAAGAAATATCATGCCTCCAGCTTTTTACTTCTTTTTTCAGGATTTATTTGGCTATTCCAGGTCTTTTGTGATTCCATATGAGTTTGAGGATTTAAAAAATATTCTTTAAATTTGTAGTAGAATTCACCAGCGAAAGCATTCTGTCCTGAGCTTTTCTTTGGTGTAAGGCTTTCGATTATGATTTCAATCTCCTTAATCACTATTGATTTGCTCACTTTGTCTATTTCTTTATGAATCAATCTTGGTAGACTGTATGTATGTTTCTAGAAATTTATCAGTTTCTTCTATTAATGGGTTATCCAGTTCATTGTTATAGTAACCTTAGGGTTCTTTGTATTTCCATAGTACCAGTTGTATGTCTCTTCTGTCATTTACACTTTAATGAGTCCTTTCTTTTTTTCCCTGCTTCAGTTCAGTTCATTTCAGTCGCTCAGTCATGTCCGACTCTTTGTGACCCCATGAATTGCAGCACGCCAGGCCTCCCTGTCCATCACCAACTCGGAGTTCACTCAGACTCACGTCCATCGAGTCAGTGATGCCTTCCAGCTATATCATCCCTGTAGTCCCCTTCTCCTCCTGCCCCCAATCCCTCCCAGCATCAGGGTCTTTTCCAATGAGTCAACTCTTCGCATGAGGTGGCCAAAGTACTGGAGCTTCAGCTTTAGCATCATTCCTTCCAAAGAAATCCCAGGGTTGATCTCCTTCAGAATGGACTGGTTGGATCTCCTTGCAGTCCAAGGGACTCTCAAGAGTCTATACTTACCTTAAGATCCAGCAATCATGCTCCTTGGTATCTACTCAAAGGAGGTGAAAACTTACGTCCACACAAAAACCTTCACATGGATATTTAAAGCAGTGTTATTCATAACTACCCAAATTTGGAAGGAACAAAGATGTGCTTCCATAGGCAAATGAATAAATAAACAAGTACATCCAGACAGTGGAATATTATTCAGTGCTAAAAAGAAATGAGCTGTCTAATCAAGCTATGGAAAGACCTAGAAGAATCCTAAATGCTTATTATTGAGTAATAGAGGCCAATCCAAAAAGTCTACATAAGTGTAACTCCAACTATATGACATTCTGGAAAAGGCAAAACTACGGAGTCAGTAAAAAGATCAGTGATTGCCAGAGGTTAGCAAGGAGGTGGGGATAAAAAAGTGGAACACAGAATTTTTAGGGCAGTGAAACTACTGTGTGTGTGTGTGTGTGTGTGTGTGTGCTCAGTCGCGTCTGAATCCTTGTGGTCCCTGTGGACTCAGCCCAACAGGCTCCTTGGTCCATGGAATTTTCGAGGCAAGAATGTTGGAGCAGATTGGCATTTCCTACACCAGGGGATCTTCCTGATCCAGGGATCTAACCTGAGTCTCCTGCATCTCCTGCATTGGCATGTGGATTCTTTATCATTGAGCCAGCTGAGATACAGGTTTTTATACATTTGTCCAAACCCATAGAATGTTCAATATCATGAATGGACACTAATGTAAACTATGAGCTTTGGGTGATAATGATGTGTTAATGTAGGTTTATCAGTTGCAACAAATGTATCACTCTGGTGAGAGATGTTGATAATAGGAGAGGTTTTTCCAGTAGTCATGTATGGATGTGAGAGTTGGACTATAAAGAAAGCTGAGCACCAAGGAATTGATGCTTCTGAACTGTGGTGTTGGAGAAGACTCTTGAGAGTCCCTTGGACTGCAAGGAGATCCAACCAGTCCATTCTAAAGCAAATCAGTCCTGAATATTCATTGGGAGGACTGATGCTGAAGTTGAAATTCCAATACTTTGACCACCTGATGAGAAGAACTGACTCTTTTGAAAAGACTCTGATGCTTGGAAAGATTGAAGGCGGGAGGAGAAGGGACAACAGAGGATGAGATGGTTGGATGGCATCACCGACTCAATGGACATGAGTTTGAGTAAACTCTGGGAGTTGGTGATGGACAGGGAGGCCTGGCATGCTGCAGTCCATGGGGTCGCTGAGGGTCAGACACGATGAGCAAATTCACTTTTACTTTTCACTTTCATGCATCGGAGAAGGAAATGGCAATCCACTCCAGTATTCTTGCCTGGAGAATCCCAGGGACAGAGGAGCCTGGTGGGCTGCCGTCTATGGGGTCACACAGAGTCGGACACGACTGAAGCGACTTAGCAGCAGCAGCAGCTTGGATAAGGCATCTGGGGTGCATTAGCATTACTTGGAAAAGGCATCCTTCCTTCAGGCAGGCAGATACAGCCCTGAGCCAGGGCTTCACTTGAGCCCAGCCACTCCCTTTCTTTGTGCAGGGTACAACACAGACAACTGCATGGAAGCCCTTATCCACCTCTGGTCCAGTCACCTATGGCTGGGTAGGGGCAAGCAGAATTGTATGGACACCCCCAAGCAGGTGAGGGGGGAGATAGCACTCCTCCCCTCTATCCTCCACTGCCATAACAAAAACAGCTCTAAAATTTTCTACTCTACCTCTTTCAGGCAGATCATGTTACAGTGGGGCTGAAGGTACTTTGCGCTGGCATATTCCACAAAGGAACTATAAACTTTTGTTTATGTGTGTAAATAACTTGATTAAATCCAAGTTGATATATATGTTACTATGTATACTAAAGAAAAGAAAAAAAAGAATCACCTGGGCTCACTCTCTACCATCAAATAACTGAGTAAAATACACAATAGCTTCTGAGCCTCACCGTCAACAAATAATTTACTAAAGAAAGTAATAGTTCTCTTTTAGGAGGCTTTCATTCTAGAGACTGAAAGCATCTGGGATAGTATGGAAGTGGTGAGGCAGGGTCTAGAGTGCTTCTCCTGGCCCTGCTGAATGGACCAAGATACCAGCCTCAGAGAAAGCAATCAGTTCTTTCCTTTTAAAACTCTGTTTGAACCCACTCCTATAAACAAACTCAGTTTCATGAAATCTGTTTGTAATTGTCAACCTTTTTCCCATACTAGACATAAAAACCCATCTGTATTTCAGGAAAGCTGCTGACTTTCTGCATCTGTTTTTCCCTCCCCATTCTCCACCCTCTCCTATATTTGACAAGACTCAGGCTATGTTAGGAGTCCCTTCTTCCCTTTTCTCCCTGTAGAGCAGGCTCTCCTGATCAGTCACTCAGGCTTCATTTCTAGGCTTTTCTGATGACATGGAATTTCCCAGTTTCCTTTGAGTGCAAAAGCCCCTGATCCTTGCTCATCATCCTTTCAGACTCATACAGTTTGGCACATATTTCAAAATGTCATTCTCTTGTGAAATGACAAGTCATCAACCACCTTTTGTAGTTGGAGGTCAGTATATTTATAGTTGACCTTAGAATATTCTTTGAGACCTTGGGACTGTTTGTAGTTTCTCTGTTTCAGATTTGATTGTCTATTTCTGCCACACAGTAACCCTAACTTGATTCAAAGTGTTCAATACCAACCCTGAGTTGGGTGGGGAAATCATGACAGGAGATACTGATGATTGTATTTACAACTTAATTGCTTGAATTGGCTATGTCTGGGAAAGGGAGTTTTGGTAATCTTTGAATCTCTTCTAGCTCATCATCTGGTGTGTTATCTTTTTGTTCAGAGAATATTGTTGTACAACATGTCTTATGTTGTAGGTATGATGAAATTTAGACAACTATTATTCAGTGATGTCTTGGGAGATTAAAAAAATCTAGGAAGAAAATCAGTCTGGCTCATTTTAGAGATCTGTGGCTAAACAAGCTGCAGAGGATTTGTAGGAGCCAGGTTGTAAAGTGTAGACAAAATCCCTGAGCAGCAAAAGACCCTTATGGAAAGTTCACAGTGTAGACGCAATGACTTACCACGCACATGGTTTAGGAGTCCTGGGGTTGAGTCATAAAGCAGTTAGGAGGTAAGGGCTAAGGAACTCAGAATAGCAGGCCAAGAATAGTTTTCAAAAGACATTTAAAAGTATTTAGAGAATACTAAATAGTTAGTAGGCAAGTAGTTAGAGAACAGGGAATCCTAACGAGTGCAGAGGTCTATTGAGACAATTATTAACATTATTTAACTCTAAAATTAAGCAATTGAATTATTTTGGTAAGTTTCCAGGGTTCAGGATACACTCTAGAAGAGAAAAAAAAAAGTATTATTGGATAATTGTGAAGTTTGGTTGTCAGATCTTTTTACGTTACCTAAAATATGAAATTGTTATGGGTAGAAATTAGAGATGGACACATCTTTTGATGCTTTTGTAAAGGGTTACTGTAACATGTATATTAGTGAGTAGATCACAGGCTGTATTTTGGCTTCTCAATTATTGGAACTGCAGAATGAATGACTTACATCTGTTGATACATTTATATACAGGCACATTTGGTGGGTCTGGTTCTCAGGCTTAGCTCTGCATTAGAATGGCCCAAGGAGCTATCAAAAAGTACTGATACCTGGGGACTACTCCTAGGGATTCTGACATAATTGGTTTGGAGTGTGGCCTGGGTATTGGGATTTTTAAAAGCTTCTCCAGATGATTCTAATGCACAGGAAAGTTTGAGCATTCCTCTATGGGATTTTCATACTACTTTAAACTCTGCAACAAAGTTATGATTTGAGGTCAAATTGACTTGCCTTCATTGAGGCTTGGTGTTTCTACTGAACAATGTGTTTATGTTAATAACCCACTAAAGAACATTGGAATGTTCAATATATTCTGTACATAGCTATCTTATACTAAAATAAGCATATATGTAGAAAGTCACAAGACACTGGTTTTGAGTTCAACTGAATTTAGAATTTGCTGAAATCATGTTAAGTTTTTTTTGAAAACCCTCATAAAGTTTCAGTATAAATCTTATTTTGAAAAAGAACACGTGTACACCCGGGGCGGATTCATGTTGATGTATGGCAAAACCAATACACTATTGTAAAGTAATTAACCTCCAATTAAAATAAATTTATATTTAAAAAAGAAAAAATTACAACCTATGAAGAGAGATGTTATTTTTTAAAAACCAGGTTGCAGTTTATATCTTGAATCGAAGTTTGTGAATGGAGTAGTTCCTAAGTGTATCAGTTTGTTTTTGCTCCATAATGTTA
This sequence comes from Aepyceros melampus, assembly GCA_006408695.1. Taxonomy (NCBI): domain Eukaryota; kingdom Metazoa; phylum Chordata; class Mammalia; order Artiodactyla; family Bovidae; genus Aepyceros; species Aepyceros melampus. The sequence continues at coordinate 56,328 of SJXQ01008719.1, forward strand.
ATTAGTAGATTGTTCCCAAACTTAGTAACTTAAGAATTATTCATCATTTCTCATGGGTCTCTGGGTCAGCTGGGCTGTTCTGCCAACTGGGCCAGGCTTGGCTGATCTCAGTGGTGTTTGCTCAAGTGTCTGAGGTCAGCTTGTAAGGTGTACGTGGACTAGTTGGTCTTAGGTGGCTTCACTCATTTGTCCGCTGGCTTTTTGTCATAGACGGTGGTGAGAGGAATGCTGAGGCCCTGTGGTCTCCCACTGCCCATTAGGCTAGCTGGGTCACTCAAATGGTAGTCTCAAGGTCCAAGAGCAGAAAGAGAGCAAACCCTCATGTGCACTTTTTGATCTCTGCTGCTGCTGCTAAGTCGCTTCAGCTGTGTCCAACTCTGTGCAATCTCATAGACAGCAGCCCACCAGGCTCCCCCGTCCCTGGGATTCTCCAGGCAAGAACACTGGAGTGGATTGCCTTTTCCTTCTCCAGTGCATGAAAGTGAAAAGTGAAAGTGAGGTCGCTCAGCCATGTCCGACACTTAGCGACCCAATGGACTGCAGCCCACCAGGCTCCTCCATCCATGGGATTTTCCAGGCAAGAATACTGGAATGGAGTCGCCAGCCCAGGTTCAATGCATGATACTGATGCTTGGGGCTGGTGCACTGGGACGACCCAGAGGGATGGTACGGGAAAGTAGGAGGGAGGGGGGTTCAGGATGGGGAACACGTGTATACTTGTGGTGGATACATGTTGATGTATGGCAAAACCAATACAATATTGTAAAGTAATTAACCTCCAATTAAAATAAATAAATTTATTTTTAAAAAAAGAATACTGGAGTGGGCTGCCATTGCCTTTTCCATTTTGATCTCTGCTTTTTTAATTTGCTACTGTCCCATTGACAAAAGCAAGTCATATGACCAGGTTCAGAGGTCATGTGAGAAGGTACTATTAAAGAGCATGGATAGAGGGGCATAGACAAATTGGGTCCATTACTGCAAACAATCTACAAGAGTGCCTGCCGCCTCAAGGGCTACCAATTCTTCCAACAGCCTGGGTTATTTTTCCTTTAGTTTGAAATGGAACAGCTCAAACTCTCATCCCATACATGTTGGGTTTACCATTATCTTCTTCCCAGCATCTCCAGGGATCCTTAGATTGTGTCAGTGTGTGTGCATGAAAGGAAAGTGGTGTGGGAGGGAGCACTTACTTTCCTTTCTAATATTCTTGCATTTTCTTCTTTCACAGAATTATTGATGGATCATGGTTTTTACTCTACTTCCAGTAATTGATCTTTCAGACCTCAGCCTTGAAGCGTTAGCCTTGAGATTACTTGTTAGTTATAAAAGAGGAAAGGTAGTTTTACAAGGGAATTATCTAGAGGCTTTCACTTTAGGGAAGGGGTCAAACTTAACATTCCAAGTCATGGGACAAAATGATATCACGTGACCTCTGATGTGATGTTTCACTGAAAGGGCTCAACCTCACATTTGCAGTGTTCCTAATAAAAATATACAAGCCAAATCTTGTTATAAGGCAAATAGCCTCACAAATACAGTTGAAGTATGTTGTACAAAATAACTGGTTTGGACACTTCAGAAAGCCAATATTATATGCAAAAATTAGCAGAATAGCTATTCTAGATGAAAAAAGATTAAAGAGCCAGAAAATCAAATGTAGTAAGTGATCCCAGAATGGATCTTCAATTGAAAGAGAAGCTATTAATATAAGGATATTATTGGAATGATCTGGAAAAATTTGAGTATAAACTGTATGTTTGATATTTCATTGATATTAACCTTCTAAGGTGTGCTAATAATACTGTGGCTGTGTAGGAGAATACTCTTAGAAGACACATACTTAAATATTTCAATGTTAACTGTCATGATGTGTGAAACTTTCTTTTTTTAATTGTATTTTTAAATTGAAGTGTAGTTGATTTACAATGTTGTGCCAATCTCTGCTGTGTGGCAAAGTGACTCAGTTATACACATATAGACTTTCTTTTAAAAAAAAAACTTATTTTGTATTAAAGTATAGCTGATTAACAATGTTGTGATAGTTTCAGGTGAATGGTGAAGGAATTCAGCCATACATATTCATGTATCCATTCTCCCAAACTCCCCTCCCATCCAGGCTGCCATATAATACTGAGCAGAGTTCCATCTGCTATATACCATACAATAGGTCCTTATTGGTTATCCATTTTAAGTATAGCAGTGTATATGTGTCCATTCCAAACTCCCCAACTATCCCTTCCCTCCATCCTTCCCCGCCGGCAACCATTAAGTTCATTCTCTAAGACTGTGAATCTCTTTATGTTTTGTAAGTTCATTTGTCTCCCATTCTTTACTTTCAGTTTGTAAGTGTCTGTAGATCTGAGATGGGTCTCTTGTCTTGTTTTTGTATCCACCCAGTCAGTCTATATCTTTTGGTTGATGCACTCAATCTATTTACATTTAAGGTAATTATTGATATGTATGATCCTATTAATCATTTTCTTAATTGTTTTGGGTTTATTTTTTGTAGGTCTTTTTCTTCTTGTGTGTTTTCTGCCTAGAGAAGTTCTATTAGCATTTTTTATAAAGCTGTTTTGGTGTTGCTGAATTCTCTTAACTTTTGCTTGTCTGGAAGGCTTTTGATTTCTCTGTCAAATATGAACTGGAATACTCTACCAGGTAGAGTACCTTGGTTGTAGGTTCTTCCCTTTCATCACTTTATATTGTGCCATTCCCTTCTGGCTTGTAGAGTTGAGAAATCAGCTGATAACCTTCTGGGAGTATGCTTGTATGTTACTTATCATTTTTCCCTTGTTGCTTTTAATATTTTATATTTGTCTTTAATTTTTTTATTAATTCATTTTTAATGAAGAATAATTGCTTCACAGAATTTTAATTTACTTACAGGGCAGCAGTGGAGGAACAGACATAGAGAATATCTTTGTCTTTAATTTTTTTCAGTTTGATTTCTATGTGTCTTGGTATGTTGCTGCTGCTAAGTCACTTCAGTCATGTCCGACTGTGTGACCCCATAGACGGCAGCCCACCAGGCTCCCCCATCCCTGGGATTCTCCAGGCAAGAACACTGAAGTGGGTTGCCATTTCCTTCTCCAATGCATGAAAGTGAACAGTGAAAGTGAAGTCGCTCAGTTGTGTCCGACCCTCAGCAATCCCATGGACTGCAGCCTACCAGGCTCCTCCGTCCGTGGGATTTTCCAGGCAAGAGTACTGGAGTGGGGTGCCATTGCCTTCTCCTCTTGGTATGTTACTCCTTGGGTTTATTCTGCCTGGGACTCTGTATTTTCTGGACTTGATTGACTATTTCCTTTCCCATGTTAGGGAAGTTTTCAACTATTATTTCTTCAAATATTTTCTCAGGTCCTGTCTCTCCTCTCCTTCTGTGACTCCTGTAGTGTGAATGTTGGTACATTTAATGTTGTCCCAAAGATCCTTTAGGCTGTCTTTATTTCTTTAAATTCTTTTTTCTTTATTCTGTTTTGTGGCAGTGATTTCCACCATTCACTCTTCCAGGTCATTTATCAGTTCTTCTGCCTATCTGCACTTCATTTATTTGTTTTTCTGGGGTATTATCTTGTTCATTCATCTGGGAAATAGTCCTCTGCCTTTTCATTTTGATTAACTTTCTGTGAATGTGGTTTTCATTCCAGAGGCTGTGGGATTTTGATTCTTGCTGCTTCTGTCTGCCTGTGTGGATGAGGCTAAGAGGCTTGTGTAAGCTTCCTGATGGGGTGAAGTGGCATGGGAAAAACTGGGTTTTTCTCTGGTGGGCAGGTCTGTGCTCAGTAAAACTTTAATCAAATTGTTTCCTGATAAGTGGATCTGTGCTCCCTCACTGTTAGTCTTTTGGCCTGTGGTGACCCTGGTCTCGGGCTCTACAGGAGGGCTAATGGTGAGCTTCAAGAGGGTTTATGCTCAAGGGGCCCCTCCCAGGACTGCTGCTGCCAGAACCCCCATCTCTGTGGCAAGCCACTGTTGACCCACACCTCTTTTCCATTATGACTTATTATAGGATATTGAATACAGTCCCCTGTGCTATACAATAGGACCTAGTTGTTTATCCATCCTATATATACTAGTTTACATTTGCTAATCCCATACTCCCAAATCTTTCCTCCCTCCATCCCTGTCCCACTGGGGAAAGTTTGTTCCCTATCTGTGAGTCTGTTTCTTTTTTGTAGATAGGTTCCTTTGCACCATATTTTATATTCCACATGTAAGTGAATATATGTCTTTCTATTTCTAGCTTACTTCATTTAGTATGATAAAGTCTCTAGTTGTATCAATGCTGCTGTAAATGACATTATTTCATTTTTTTTGATGGCTGGGTAGTATTCCATAGTGTATATAGACCACATCTTCCTTATCCATTTATCTGTTGTTGGACATTTAGATTGTTTTCATGTTTTGGCTATTGTGAATAATGTTGCTACGAACTTTAAACTTAAGGGTGCATGTATCTTTTTGAATTATAGTTTTGTCCAGGTATATGTCCAGGAGTGGAATTACTGGATCATATGGTAATTTTATTTTTAGTTTTCTGAGGAATCTCCATATTGTTTTCTATAGTGACTGCATCAACTTACATTCCTACAAACACTGTAAGAGGGTACCCTTTTCCTCCACACTCTTTTCAGCATTTGTTATTTGTGGATTTCCTGATGATAGCCATTCTGACCAGCGTGATGTAGTTTTGATTTGCATTTTTCTAATATTAGAGTATGTTGAGCATCTTTCATACCTACTGACCATCTATCTGTATGTCTTCTTTGAAAAAATGTCTATTAATGTCTTCAGCTTGTTTTTGATTGGGTTATTTGGTTTTTGCTGTTGTTGAATTGTATGAGCTGTTTGTATATTTTGGAGATTCAGCCCTTGTCTAAGGCATCATTTGCAAAATATGTTCTCTCATTCCATAGGTTGTATTTTTGGTGTTTAAAAATGGTTTCCTGTAATAAAATAAAATTAAAAAGTTTAAAAAGCAAAGGAAATAAAAAGAAATAAATAAAAGGAAAAAATGGTTTCCTTTGCTGTGCAAAAGCTTGTGTTTGATTCGTTCCAATTTGTTTATTTTTGTTTTTACTTCTGTTGTCTTAGAAGATTAACTCAAGAAAACTGGTATAATTTATGTCAGAGTTTTGGTTTGCATTTCTCTAATAATTAACAGTGTTGAACTTTTTTTTTTTTCATGTGTCTCTTGGTCATCTAGTCTTCTTTGGAGAAATATCTCTTTAGGTCTTCTGCCCATTTTTTGAATGGGTTATTTCATTTAATGCTATTAAGTGTCATGAGCTGTTTGTAAATTTTGGACACTAATCCCTGTTTGTCACGTTATTTTCAAGCATTTTCTTCCAATCTGTGGGTTGTCTTTTTGTTTACTTTATTGTTCCTTTTCTGTGTAAAAGCTTTTGAGTTTAAGTTCAGTTCAGTTCAGTTCAGTTGCTCAGTTGTGTCCGACTCTCTGCTACACAATGAACCACAGCACGCCAGGCCTCCCTGTCCAACACCAACTCCCAGAGTTTACTCAGACTCATGTGCATTGAGTCGGTGATGCCATCCAACCATCTCATCCTCTGTCATCTCCTTCTCCTCCTGCATTCAATCTTTCCCAGCATCAGGGTCCTTTCAAATGAGTCCACTCTTCACATCAGGTGGCCTTTTTGAATGGGTTATTTCATTTAATGCTATTAAGTGTCATGAGCTGTTTGTAAATTTTGGACACTAATCCCTGTTTGTCACGTTATTTTCAAGCATTTTCTTCCAATCTGTGGGTTGTCTTTTTGTTTACTTTATTGTTCCTTTTCTGTGTAAAAGCTTTTGAGTTTAAGTTCAGTTCAGTTCAGTTCAGTTGCTCAGTTGTGTCCGACTCTCTGCTACACAATGAACCACAGCACGCCAGGCCTCCCTGTCCAACACCAACTCCCAGAGTTTACTCAGACTCATGTGCATTGAGTCGGTGATGCCATCCAACCATCTCATCCTCTGTCATCTCCTTCTCCTCCTGCATTCAATCTTTCCCAGCATCAGGGTCCTTTCAAATGAGTCCACTCTTCACATCAGGTGGCCAAAGTATTGGAGTTTCAGCTTCAACATCAGTCCTACCAATGTTTCAGCTTCAATATCAGTCCTTCCACATCAGTCCTAAAGGACTGGTCTCCTTTAGAATGGACTGGTTGGATCTCCTTGCAGTCCAAGGGACTCTCAAGAGTCTTCTCCAACACCACAGTTCAAAAGCATCAATTCTTCAGTGATCAGCTTTCTTCACAGTCCAACTCTCACATCCATACATGACCACTGGAAAAACCATAGCCTTGACTAGACAGACCTTTGTTGGCAAAGTAATGTCTTTGCTTTTTAATATGCTGTCTAGGTTGGTCATAACTTTCCTTCCAAGGAGTAAGTGTTTTTTAATTTCACTGCAGTCACCATTTGCAGTGATTTTGGAGCCCAAACATAAAGTCAGCCACTGTTTCCACTGTTTTCCCATCTATTTGCCATGAAGTGATGGGAACGGATGCCATGATTTTAGTATGTTGAGGTTTAAGCCAACTTTTTCACTCTCCTCTTTCACTTTCATCAGGAGGCTTTTTAGTTCCTCTTCACTTTCTGCCATACGGGTGGTATCATCTGCATATCTAAGGTTAATGATATTTCTCCCAGTAATCTTGATTCCAGCTTGTGCTTCTTCCAGTCCTCCTGCGTTTCTCATGATGTACTCTGCATAGAAGTTAAATAAGCAGGGTGACAATATACAGCCTTGATGTACTCCTTTTCCTATTTGGAACTAGTCTTTTGTTCCATGTCCAGTTCTAACTATTGCTTCCTGACCTGCATACAGGTTTCTCAAGAGGCAGGTCAGGTGGTCTGGTATTCCCATCTCTTTCAGAATTTTCCACAATTTATTGTTATCCACACAGTCAAAGGCTTTGGCATAGTAAATAAAGCAGAATAGATGTTTTTCTGGAACTCTCTTGCTTTCTCCATGATCCAGCAGATGTTGGCAATTTGATCTCTGGTTCCTCTGCTTTGGGTAGTACAGTCATTTTCACAGTATTGATTCTTCTAGTCCACAAACAAGATATATCTTTCCACCTGTTTGTGTCTTTGATTACTTTTCATCAGCATCTTATAGTTTTTGGAATATCGTACATTTGTCTCCTTATGTAGGTTTATTCCTAGGTATTTTATTCTTTTTGATGTGATGAATACCACACTATTTTGATTACTGTAGCTTTGTAATATTTTGTGAAGTCTGGGAGAGTTATGCCTTCTGCTTTATTTTTTTTCCCACAAGACTGTTTTCGCGAGACAGCAAAAGAGACACAGATGTATAGAACAGCCTTTTGGACTCTGTGGGAGAGGGAGAGTGTGGGATGATTTGGCACAGTGGCAGTGTAACATGTATGATATCATAAGTGAAATGAATCGCTGGTCTAGGTTCGATGCAGGATGCAGGATGCTTGGGACTGATGCATGGGGATAATCCAGAGAGATGGTGTGGGGAGGGAGGGGGGAGGTGGGGGTCGGGATTGGGAGTTCATGTACACTTGTGGCTGATTCATGTCAATGTATAGCAAAATGAATACAGTATTGTAAAGCAAAACAAACTAAAAAATAAAAATTAATTTAAAAAAAGACTGTTTTAGCAAATCTGGGTCTTCTATGGTTCCATATAAATTTTTGGATCATTTTTCTAGTTCAGTAAAAAATGTCATGGGTGTTTTGATAGGGATTGCATTAAATCTGTAGATTGCTTTGGATGGTATTGCCATTTTAACCATATTAAATCTTCCAATCCAACAGCATGAGCTATCTGTCCATATTTTTGAATCTTCCTTAATTTCCTTTATTAATTTTTTATAGTTCTTAGTGTATAAGTATTTCACCTCCTTAAGAGACTTATTCCTAGTTCCTCCATTTATTCCTAGGTATTTACTTTTTTGGTGCTATCTTAAAAGATATTATTTGGTATTTCTTTTCTGATATCTCATTGTGAGTGGAAAGTAATGCAGTTGATTTTTGAATGTTAATCTTGTATCCTGATACTTTGCTGAATTCACTTATTAGATCTAGTAGTTTTTGTGTGGAGTCCTTAGGGTTTTCTTTATATGTGTAGTATCATGTCATCTGCGTATAGTGGCAATTTTACCTCTTCTCTTCCAATATGGATACATTTTATTTCCTTTTCCTATCTGATTGCTATGGTTCTGATTCCAATGTTGAATAGAAGTAGTGAGAGTGGGCATCCTTGCCTTGTTTCAGATTTTAGCAAGAAGGCTTTTAGCTTTTCACTGTTCAGTATTATGTTGGCTGTGAATTTGTCATAACTGCCTTTTATTATGTTGAGATATATTCCCTCTATTCCCACTGTGGTAAAAGAGTTTTTCTTATCATGAATGGATGTTAAATTTTGTCAAATGGTTTTCTGCATCTATTGAGAAGATTTCGTGGTTTTTTACTTTTCTTTTGTTAGTGTGGTATTAATATATTACATTGATTTGTGAATGTTGAACCATCCTTGTGAACTTGAGGTAAATCGCACAGGGTCAAAGGTTGTGTATGATCTTTCTATGTGTGTTGGTTTCAGTTTGCTACTATCTTGTTGATAATTTTTGCATCTATATGCATCAAAGATACTGGCCTGTCACTTTCTTTTTCATGGTATCTTTATCTGGTTTTGGTATTAAAGTATTGATGGCTTCATAGAATGTTTTTGGAAGTGTTCGCTCCTCTTCAATATTTTAGAAGATTTTGAAAAAAAAAATGGTATAAGTTCTTTATATGGTTGGTAGAATTTGCCTATAATGGCATCTGATTCTGGACTTTTGTTTTTAGGGAGTTAAAAAAAATTTTTTTTTATTGTAGATTCTATTTAACTTCTAGTAATCAGTCTGTTCAAATCATCTGTTTCTTCTTGCTTTTGTTTCAGTGGGCTCTATAGATGACACCACCCTTATAGCAGAAAGTGAAGAGGAACTAAAAAGCCTCTTGATGAAAGTGAAAGAGGAGAGTGAAAAAGTTGGCTTAAAGCTCAACATTCAGAAAACGAAGATCATGGCATCTGGTCCCATCACTTCATGGCAAATAGATGGGGAAACAGTGGAAACAGTGGCTGACTTTATTTTGGGGGGCTCCAAAATTACTGCAGATGGTGACTGCAGCCATGAAATTTTTATACACATCTCCTGCTTATTCAACTTCTGTGCAGAGTACATCATGAGAAAGGCTGGGCTGGAAGAAGGGCAAGCTGAATCAAGATTGCCAGGAGAAATATCAATAACCTCAGATATGCAGATGACACCACCCTTATGGCAGAAAGTGAAGAGGAACTAAAAAGCCTCTTGATGAAAGTGAAAGAGGAGAGTGAAAAAGTTGGCTTAAAGCTCAACATTCAGAAAACGAAGATCATGGCATCTGGTCCCATCACTTCATGGCAAATAGATGGGGAAACAGTGGAAACAGTGGCTGACTTTATTTTGGGGGGCTCCAAAATTACTGCAGATGGTGACTGCAGCCATGAAATTTAAAAAGACGCTTACTCCTTGGAAGGAAAGTTATGACCAACCTAGACAGCATATTAAAAAGCAAAGACATTACTTTGCCAACAAAGGTCTCTCTAGCCAAGGCTATGGTTTTTCCAGTAGTCATGTATGGATGTGAGAGTTGGACTGTGAAGAAAGCTGAGTGCTAAAGAATTGATGCTTTTGAACTGTGGTGTTGGAGAAGACTCTTGAGAGTCCCTTGGACTGCAAGGAGATCCAACCAGTCCATTCTAAAGGAGATCAGTCCTGGGTGTTCATTGGAAGGACTGATGTTGAAGCTGAAGCTCCAATACTTTGGCCACCTCATGCGAAGAGTTGACTCATTGGAAAAGACCCTGATGCTGGGAGGGATTGGGGGCAGGAGGAAAGGGGGATGACAGAAGATGAGATGGCTGGATGGTATCACTGACTCGATGGACATGAGTTTGAGTGAACTCCGAGTTGGTGATGGACAGGGAGGCTTGGTGTGTTGCGATTCATGGGGTCGCAAAGAATCGGACACTACTGAGCGACTGAACTGAATTGAACTGATATTTCTAGAAAGTTGTCCATTTCTGCTAGGTTGTCAAGTTTGTTGGCATATAATTGTTCATAGCATTCTCTGATGGTTTTTTGTATTTCTGTGATATCAGTTGAGCTTCTCCTTTTTCATTTCTTATTTTATTTATTTGAGTTCTCTCTGTTTTCTTCTTGGTGAGCCTGGCCAGCTGTTCATCAATTTTGCTTACTTTTCAAAGAATTAGCTCTTGGTTTTATTTATTTATTTTTCTATTATTTTTTAAACTCTATTTTATTTATTTCCTCCCTGATCTTTATTATTTCTGTATTTCTTTAGGTTTTGTTTGTTCCTCTTTTTCTAATTCTTTTAGGTGGTAGGGTAGGTTGTTTGTTGTTGTTCAGTCACTGAGTCATGCCTGATTCTTTGTGACTTTATGACCTGCAGCATGTCAGGCTTTCCTGTCCTTCACTGTCTCCTGAAGTTTGCTCAGACTTACATCCATTGAGTTGGTGATGCCATACAACCATCTTATTCTCTGTCAACCCCTTCTCCTCTTGCCCTCAATCTTTCCCAGCAACAGGGTCTTTTCCAATGAGTCAACTCTTTGCATCAGGTGACCAAAGTATCGCAGCTCTAGCATCAATCCTTCCAACACGATTCAGGTTTGATTTCCTTTAGAATTAACTGGTTTGATCTCCTTGTAGTCCAAGGGACTTTCAAGCATCTTCTTTAGCACCACAATTCAAAAGCATCAGTTCTTTGCCACTCAGTCCAACTCTTATATCCATATGTGACTACTGGAAAAACCATAGCTTTAACTAGACAGAACTTTGTCAGCAAAATGTCTCTGCTTTTTAATATGCTGTCTAGGTTTGTCATAGCTTTATTTCCAAGAAGCAAATCTTTTAATTTCATGGCTGCAGTCTTTATCTGCAGTGACTTTGGAGCCGAAGAAAATAAATAGGTTGTTTACTTAAGAGTTTTCTTGGTTTTTTTTTTTTTTTTTTAAATGAAAGCCTGTATTGCTATGAACTTTCCTCTAAGAACTGGTTTTACTGCATCACAAAAATTTCGTATAGTTGTGTGTTTTCATTGTCGTTTGTCTCAAAGAACTTTTTAATTTCCTTGTTGACATATTGGGTTTCTATTTGTTTGGTTTCCATGTAGTCATTGTTTTTTTTTTCCCTCCCCATTTCTTTTACTGTGATTGATTTCTAGTTTCATGCCACTGTGGTCAGAGAAAATGCTTAAATAATTTCTATACTCTTAAATTTGCTGAAATGACTCTTGTGCCCAGGTACATGGTCAATCCTAGAGAATGTTCATATGCACTTTAAAAGAATGTGTATTCTGTGGGGTTTTTTTTTTTAATGTAATGTTATGAAAATATCAATAAGTCTAGCTGTTCTATTGTATCATTTAGGATCTCTGTTGCCTTATTGATTCTCTGTTTGGAAGATCTGTCCATTGATATTAGTGGGGTATTATAGTCTCCTACTATTATTGAGTCTGAGCGACACAACTGAGCGAATGAACTGAACTATTATTGTATTCCCATTTTTTTCCCCTTTATGTCTTTTAGTATTTGTTTTATGTATTTGGATGCTTCTATATGAGGTGCAAATAAGTTAATGAGTGTAATCACCTCTTTTTATGTTGATATTATCTTTCTCTGGGTGGCTCAGCAGTAAAGAAATTGCCTGTAATGCAGGATATGCAGGAGATTGGGTTCAATCCCTGAGTCAGTCAGGAAGATCCTCTGGAGGAGGACATGGCAACCCACTCCAGTATTTTTGCCTGGAGAAGCCTATGGACAGAGGAGCCTGGCCGGCTACAGTCCACAGGGTCGCAAAGAGCTGGACATGACTGAAGTGACCGAGCATGCAGTCAGTGTCCTTCTGTATCTTTCTCTGTAGTCTCTGAAGCCTATTTTATCTGACATGAGTATAGAAACTCCTGCTTGTCATTTCCATTTGCCTGAAATATCTTTTTCCATCCCCTCACTTTCAACCTATGTGTATCCTTTGCCCTAAAGTAGATCTCTTATAAGGAGCATACTGTAGGCTCTTGTTTTTCTATCTGGTCGGCCACTTTATGTCTTTTGATTGGAGCATTCAGTCCATTGACATTTGAGGTAATTATTGATACATATGTATTTATTGCCATTTCAAACCTTGTTTTCTGGTTTATTTTTTGCTTTTTCCTTGTTCCTTCCTGTTTCTTTTGTTTTCCCTTTTGTGATTTGATAATTTTATTTTATGCTTGTGTTCTCTTTTTTTGGTTTTGGGAATCTATTTAATGTTTTTTATTTCTGGCTGACTTGTTTTTCAAGTATGTTAACCTTTTTCTTTATCTGCTTGCTTTAGATTGATAGTCATGTAGGCTCAAATGCATTCTAAAAGAAAGAAAAGGAAAGAATCTGCATTTTCTTAGTCTCCTTCCCCACATTTTATGATTTTGATGTCGCTTTTTAACATCTTTATGTTTATCCTTTTTCTGTTCCATGTGTTTATCATTGCTTTCACAAATAGATTTCTTTTCTTGGATACAATCCCCCTTTCTCTTTCTTTTCCTTCTGGAATCCTTATTATGAATAGATTGGCCTGCTTTATTTTGTCCCATATGTCTTTTAGTAATATATTGCCTCCATTTTTAAAATTTAGATTTCTTTCTGATGTTTTGATGAAGTAATTTCCATTTTCCTATCTTTCAGGTCACTTATTCTTTCTTTTGCACTATTCATTCTGCTATTCATTGCTTTGAGTTCAGCTTTTATCTTGGGAAATAAATTTTTTAAGTTTTCCTGGCTCATCCTTATAGTTTCTAGTTAAGTAATCTTCATTTCTGTTGATAGCCTTTCTTAATTCCTTCAATATTTGTATTATTTTCTTTTTGAACTTGGTGTCTGTTAGATGAAGAGATCTGCTTCATTGTTTGCTCCTTCAGGGAAATTCTCTTGGTCTTTTAACTGAGAGCGATTCCTCTACTTTTTCATTTTGCTTATATTTTCTCTTGCTCTGTGAGTTTAGGAGAAACAAGTATCTACTGTAGTGTTGGAGGGCTATATGTATGCTGGAGTGTCCAAGTATAGCTTCTGTGGGTTTAATTTTTTTTTTTTTTTGATGTGAGGGTTGCTTTTGCTTTGGATGCTTGCTGTTTCTTTCCTCAGTGTGTGCTGGCTGTTATCCCTTTGGTAGTGGATATGCAGGTCCATGGCCCATGTGCATGCTTCCAGGAGGATGGGGGCAGAAGTTGGATTCCAACTGTGGGTCTCTTGGCAGAGGTGGCTGGCAGCAGCACTCCCAGGGTGGAGGGTAGTGTGCAACTTACTTTCAATTAATTTTAGTAAAGAAAATGGCAAGCAAATGTGACTAAATGATAACAAAAGGTGATTCTGGGCAAATGGTATAAGAATGTTCATTGTCTATCAAACTCTAAGTTTGAACTTTTGAGATAAAAAGCTGGAGAAAATGCTCTGAATATTTGTACTAAAACTGAAATGATAAATTTTCATTCTCTATCATGGTATGAATTTTCTGAGTTTGATTTTAGGCAAAAATCAAGAACAACATCAAAACCCTCAGTTTTTGAGCTTTTTTCATACTACATGCCAGGGAGTCTTTGGACACAAGCCCCTCGGGAGCAAGAGTCCCAGGAAGCCTTCTTTCTGCTTAAAATCTGACTTCTCTCCCAAGTGTGGACCACCAGTTCTAAGAGCTCACTTTGGCTTTTGAAATTGATTGGCACAGAAAGTGTCCTGCTCTTTCTTCTACTTCCCTTTCTGGGAAACGTCCTGGTGTCATGATGCTTTGTGCCTTCCTCCAAAGAAGTCATAGGGAACATAGGGACTGTCATTATCACTCATCAATCCCTCCACTTCTCAAATCACTCATCCTAGTTTCATCTGGAAGACAGATTCTAGTCTGTGAAACTGTAGTCATTTCCATATCACATTGAATCTAGGCTCATGAATCCCAGGTTGGCCAGGCATGCATTGCTTTTAAAATTATTCCTAAGAAAGACCTGACATTTAGAGTTAAAAATTTTTTTCTCTCCTATGGTTTCTTCCAATGGCAGACCCAGCTAAGCTTCTGAGTCCCAGATGGTGAATTATTTCTCTCCCTGTAAATTTTCATGGTAGGTTTCAAAAACTGAGCAGCCACTGCACATTTGTGTCCACTGCACAACACAGCAGCTACTGGTCTGAGCCCCAGTGGCCCTGAGCTGAGAGAGCCCAGTTTTGAATTCAGTCTCAGAGTATTCATATTTTATTGTAACATTTGGATGTAGTTTTAAAATATGAATAATACTATGCTATGATTTCTTCTCTAGGGAAGGTGACTCTGAAGTGGTTTTGGATGGGAATTTGGTAGCTTAAGAAAGGGAAAGAAATGGGAAGAAGAGGGAGAGATGTTTCAGGCTGGTGGCCATTGGCATGGAGACCTGAGGTAGCATGGCACACTCTGGAAACCATACGCCATTTGGTGAGGCTGGAGAGTAGAGTTAGAGATGGATAGCCCTGAAAAGGTGGCTGAGGGACTGACCACAGGGAGGCTCACTTCCTGGTGTTTAGACTTTGTTTTTAGGTGAGTAGCTTTCCATTTTTGTCATTTATGAATCATTTATTGGATGTCAAAGTCAAAGGGATTAATGATTATAGGTAAACTAGAAAGAAAGAATTCAACACAATCTTGTAACAAAATAAGTATATGTTTTTCCAAAGAAAAGAAAATAATTATTTCATATCAACGAGATAGTATTTTCTGTGTCTTTGTCAAAGCTCAAGGAGAGAAAAATTGTGCCATCATATTCCATCAATTTCCTCTCTTAGTCCTTCTAAAATTATAAATTCCTAATTCACAATATATACTGAGCATGGCAGCAAACATTTGGTTGCTCACTTAGATGGTTATGCATATTTAGATTGAATAGAGTCAAAAATTATGGAGGATTCTCCTGGAAGACCACAATTTTCACTCTTTCAGATGCAGTCAACAGGACACTGCTCTCAAAAGCTGAGGAGTCAAGTGTTTCAACCTGGAAGAGAACCATGAATAAATTTATATACATTCTTTGCTTAAATTCAGTTCCAGAGTATTCTTCATATTCTATTGTAACATTTGAATGTGTTTCTAAAATACAAATTAAGGTATGCTATTGATTTGTTTCTCTGACAAGAAAAGAAAATCATCAAGAATTTGCAAAGAAGCAAATGCTCAAGAACTGAGCCATTTGTAATATTGTATACTAAGCTGAAACTCCAGTACTTTGGCCACCTGATGTGAAGAGCTGACTCATTGGAAAAGACCCTGATGCTGGGAAAGATTGAGGGCAGGAGAATGGACGACAGAGGATGACAGTTGGATGGCATCACCAACTCAATGGACATGGGTTTGGGTAGATTCCAGAAGTTGGTGATGGACAGGGAGGCCTGGCATGCTGCGGTTCATGGGGTTGCTAAGAGTCGGACACGACTGAGCAAATGAACTGAACTGAACACATATAAGTGAAACTAGAAAAATGGTAGATGAACTTATTTGCAAAGCAGAAACAGAGTCACAGGCTAGAGAACAAATGTATGGATACCAAGAGAGGAGGAGGGGTGGGTTGAATTGGGAGATTGAGGTTGACGTATATACACTACTATGCATAATACAGACAACTAATGAGAACCTCCTGTATAGTGCAGGGAACTGTACTCGATTCTCTGTGGTGACCTAAATAGGAAGGGAATCCAAAAATGAGGGGATATATATATACGTATAGGTGATTCACTTTGTTGTACAGCAGAAAGTAGCATAAACATTGTAAAGTAACTATGCTCCTGTTAAAAGTAACTAAGCCATATGTAGAATATCTCAGCTTGCTTTTTCAGCATTCAAGATACTCATTACTCATGTGCATTACTCTGCAGCAAAGTTGCTAAAGACAAAGCTGAATCAATCTGATTCTTGGTCCTTTGTAGCTGATCTGCTTTCCACTCTGATTGCTTTTGGGTTTTATCTTCTTTTCCTTTTCTTTTTATATTTCATAAGTCCTGAGAGGAGCCTGGGGCTGCAAATGCCTTTGAAATGTCCATGATAAACTACCTTTGGGGTTCAACATTTTGAACAAGTGTCAAAGTATTAAGAATGCATCATCCTCTGGGAAGCTTCTAATATTTTTAAAACTCTCTCCTTATGCCCACCAGGCCTTAAGTGTCTAGGCTCTTGGAGCCATTGCTCACCATAACTAAACTTGTTTTAGAGCAGCCCCAGGACATGACTTCTTATTTTTAAAAAGTTGTTAGTCCCTGACACCAGCTTGTTGGGCTTTTCAATTTGGTGCCTATA
Organism: Aepyceros melampus; assembly: GCA_006408695.1. Classification (NCBI taxonomy): domain Eukaryota; kingdom Metazoa; phylum Chordata; class Mammalia; order Artiodactyla; family Bovidae; genus Aepyceros; species Aepyceros melampus. The sequence goes on from SJXQ01008719.1 coordinate 72,701, forward strand.
GTGTAAAGAACCTGCCTGCTGATGCAGGAGTGTAAGAGACGCAGGTTTGATCCCTGGGTCAGAAAGATCCCCTGGAGGAGGGCATGGCAACCACTCCAGTATTCTTGCCTGGAGAATCCCATGGACAAATGAGCCTGGTGGGCTACAGTCCATAGGGTTTCAAAGAGTTGGACACGACTGAACAATTTGGTACCTAGCAAACACACAGAACACCTACTGTTAATCCTCTTCTATTTACATGGATTTGGGGGTAATAGTCTCCCCATGTCACCCATCTCCAATATTCTTTATTTTGGGAAATTATTTTTACTGTTAATCTTCACCAAGTTCCAGTAAATAACAAAAGCAGCAAGTTGTGAAAAAAAAAATCTGATAATAAGAAATAAGTCAGGCTCTTTCTACCCAGCTGTGGGCTTTCCATATGTGGATATGGCTAATTTTAATCTTTTCAAACTTTATTATAGCAGCAAAGAATAGCCATTAGAACTTAGCCTGCTATGGTGACTGCCCTTTGCCCTATATAATGGAGAGGAGGGAGGCTTATGAGCCAGTCACAATTTAGGATGGGGGAGAAGGGAAGCAATGAACAACATTTCACAGGCTGGTCATTTAATGGAGTTTCAGCATAAGAACTTACAAGAGTACCTACCATCCTTCCATCCCCTGCTAGCCCATTTTTAGGCTATTTTGTAATTTACTGGTTTTGGCTCCCTTAGTTGAGGTAGTTAACCAGGGATGCTAGTAAGGTCAAGATTATATGATTATTATGCAATATTGTTCAATATTGAACAGTTGAGAGACAAATAGATGTACTGGCAGAAAGATGGGTTCTAGAACCAGGAGATCCAGGTGTGAAATCCATGTCCCACTACATACTAAGATCTTGAACTGGTCAATTAATTTCTATGAGCCAGTTATGAATGACAAAATATAAATGATATCTCATTTTCAGAATTGTTGAGGGAGATTAAATTAGATGATGTATATACCTGCCTGTCATTTACTAGGCCTTGTAAGCTTAGATATGCTTCTATTAGCTTTTAAAAAAATGTCTAAAATCACAAACAGTATCATACTCCTTCTGACCAGTTGTCTTAACAAAGATTGACTCTCTAAAGCGTAAGCAGCACTTGGCACATAGTATGATTTCAATACACATTTAAATAAATAAACTGTGTTTCACTGCCTTTAAGGACATGTCCACTTGTGGTATGTTCTGTGTATAGCAGAAGAGCCCTCTTACCCACCTTTTCTTCTCTGTGAAAGGAAAGAGAGAAGATTGCTCTAATAAGAGGAAAAGGTGGGGACTATGCCTACCAGATAATCTCAGTCACCCAATACACATTGGAACATTCTGTCCTGTCTGCCCTGAGCCTCTAGAACAAGGGTCTGCCACTCTGCCGGGTTGTCTGTCTCCACATGGGATATGGACCTTTCTTTCCCTCCCTCCACATATACTTTGAGACTCTTGCCAGCTGGATGCCTGCTTTGCCCTAGTTTTCCACCATCTTGGGCCCACTTTTCAACTCACTACAAGACAGATTCTTAGGATTGATGCTTTCTTCAGACTATCTCTGTGAGGGAAATTTTGTACTGAGAAAAAACATTGAAAATAGAATCCAAATTGAACAGAACAAGGACAATGGGGGCAAAAAAAGAGAAAGTCTAGATAAAAGTGGGGAGAATGAGTCAGTGGCATCTCTGAGATCATGTTCATGATCATGTCCCAAAAACAACAGAAGAGGGAGCTTGAGAGTTGTGGTGTGACAAATATCAGGCCCAACTTTTCCTAAAAGTATGACAACTTAATCATCCTTGATTAAGGGTGGTTAAGAAACAGATTGAATTTGACTCCTATGCAGTTACTGTAAAGAAAAGAGAATATGGAGCAAAATAATTCTTTTACAAGCAATGAAGGCATACAAGAAAGACATGCTCATAAAGAAGATAAAGACTATAATCCTTGCATTTAAGCTAAAAGAAGTTGATGAATGGATAAAAACAATAAAAGCATAAATCAAAGTTAGAAAGATTGGGACTTCCCTGATATTCCAGTGTTTAACACTTCACCTTCAATGCAAGGGGGTGCAGGTTCCATTCCTGGTTGAGGAACTAAGATCCCACATGCTTTGTGGCCAAAAAAACCCCACATAAAATACAGGCAAATATTGTAGCAAATTCAATAAAGACTTTAAAAATGGTCCACATCCAAAACAAAACAAAACAAACAACAACAACAACCTTGAAAAAAGTTAGAAAACTCAGAAAGTAAGTGATATAACAAAATGAAATTTTGAGAAGGGACAAAACACAGATATCTACAACTTAGATTTAAAAAAAATTATTTCATAAGCTTTCATCAAAAAAGCAAGAGAGTTCCAGAAAAACATCTACTTCCGCTTTATTAACTATGCCAAAGCCTTTGACTGTGTGGATCACAACAAACTGTGGGAAATTCTTAAAGAGATGGGAATACCAAGGGCGGTCCTAAGATGGCAGAAGAATAGGATGGGAGACCACTTTCTCCCCCATAAATTAATCAAAAGATCATTTGAATGCTGAGCAACTTCCACAAAACAACTTCTGAACACTGGCGGAGGACACCAGGCACCCAGAAAGGGAGCCCATTCTCTTCAAAAGGAGGTAGGACAAAATATATAAGACAAAAAGAGAGACAAAAGAGTTAGGGATGGAGACCCATCCTGGAGAGAGAGTCATGAAAGAGGAGTTTCCAAACACCAGGAAACCCTCTCACTGGCGGGTCTGTGGGGAGTTTTGGAATCTCAGAGGGCAACATAACCAGGAGGAAAAAAAAAAAACAAAACCCACAGAATACACACATAACCACAGCTCCCAGTGGAGAAGTAGCCCAGAGGCTTGCGTCCACCACCAGCAAGCAGGGGCTGAACAGGGAGGCTCAAGTTGCATGCTTAGGACAAGGATGGACCTGGATGCCCTGAGGATAATCTGAGGGAGCTAATGTGAGATAGCAATGCAAACTGTGGGATAGCCAGAAAGAGAGAGAAAAAAAGAGAGAGAGAACTTTCCGGTGAAAAGCTCTAACCTAAGGCACAGCCTGGCCTGCTCACAGAACAAGGATTGAGCAAATACTGAAGGAGACCTAGCTGGCTGTGGACCTGTCCGCCCCCCTGCCAGAGCCAGAGAGGCAGGCAGATGACAGCCAGAGCTGGAAGGCAAGGGGCAATCTCAGCCCCAGAGACAGCATCCTCCACCAAACTGTGAGCAGGCTCCCAGTTGCTAACCAAGTCTTCCTTGGCTCCTGGATGGTTGACATCTGCCAGGAGGGTCGCAGCCAGAGATCAGCTCCCCAGAGGAGACACATGGCACACCTGAGACGGCTCTCTTGCAGCACAACCAGGAAACCGAGCAGCTGGGAATGGGGAGATGATTAAGACGCACAGCCTGGGAGAGTGTGCTCACCAAACACTTGGTCGCCTGAGCTCCTAGGACCTGGGAAGGGCACAAAATGCATGCCCAACTGAGTCTGTGCCTTTGTGGAGTGCCTGAGAACCAGAACCTGAGCATCTTAGGCCTGGGAAGTACACGAAACCCAGGGCCCACTTTAGACAGTTCCCCTGCAGAGCAACCTGGAGCCTGAGCAGTGTAGAGTGGGAAAGCACACATGCCGTGAGCTGGGACAAATCCAGTGTGGTCCAGACACTGAAAGCACTCCCCACACATGCCAGTGATGTTTATTTGCAGTATTCCTCCCTCTCCATAGCACAGTTGAACAAGTGAGCCTAAATGAGTAACCAACTTCGCCCCCTTGTGTCTGGGTGGAAGAGACTTGCAAACAGTGGAAGCCAAAATAAACAAAGAGGGAACCACTCTGGAAGTGACAGATGCAACAGATTAAAACCCTGTAGTTAACATTGACTAAGCATTGGAAGGGGCCTCTAGACCTTGAGAAGTATAAGCTGGAACAAGGAACTATCTGAAACTGAACTGACCCCACACTGCTCTCAATAGCTCCAGAGAAATTCCTAGATATATTACTACTATTATCATTTTTTAATTAAAAAAATTTTAAGTTCTCTATTACTCCTTCAGTTTTCATTTTTATAACCTATTATTACCTTGCAAAAAAAGACCTTATTTTAAAGCAAGTTTCACATATATATTTTTTATAATTTTTGTGATTGATTTTGTTTTGTGTTTTTAATATTGTATTTTTGAGAGTATAACCTCTACTCTAAATTTTTAGTCTTTGCTTTTTGGTATGTTATCAATTTTGTACCTTTAAGAATCTACCCTTCAGTACCCATTTTTACTTAGGGGTGCGATTACTGGCTTGATTGCTCTTTCCCCTTTTGACTCTCCCTTTTCTCCCCCATGTCACCTCTATCTCCTCCCTTCCCCTTCTCTTCCCTGCTTAACTCTGTGAATCTCTCTGGGTGTTCCAGGCTATGGAGATCACTTAGGGAACTGAATACTGGCTAGATCTGTCTCTCTCCTTTTGACCGCCCCCTCTTCTCCTCCTGGTCACCTCTATCTCCCTCTTCCCTCTTCTCTTCTTTATGTAACTCCATGAACCTCTCTGGGTGTCCCAGACTGTGGAGAACACATAAGGAATTGATTACTGGCTAGACTGTTCTCTTCCCTTTTGATTCCCTCTCTTCTCCTCCTGGTCACCTCTATCTCCCCCCTCCCTCTTCTCTTCTCCATGTAACTCTGTGAACCTCTCTGGGTGTCCCTCACTGTGGAGATTCTTTTCACCATTAACCTATGTGTTTTATCATCTGTGCTGTATGGATGGAGAAGTCTTGAGGCTACCATAAGAATAACACTGAAAGCCAGAGGCAGGAGGCTTAAATCCAAAACTTGAGAACACCAGAAAACTCCTGAATCCAGGGAACATTAGTTGACAAGAGCTCATCCAAAAACCTCCATACCTACACTGAAACCAAGCTCCACCCAAGAGTCAACAAGTTCCAGAGCAAGACATACCACGCTAATTCTCCAACAACTCAGGAACATAGCCCTGACCATTAAAGTATAGGCTTCTCAAAGTCACACCAAACCCACAGACACCTCAAAACTCACTACTGGACACTTCATTGCACTGCAGAGAGAAGAGATCCAGCTCCACCCACCAGAACACTGACACAAGCTTCCCTAACAGGAAACCTTGACAAGCCACTCATCCAACCCCAGGCACAGGGAGCAACCCCCACAATAAAGAGGAACCACAAACTTCCAGTATACAGAAAGGCCACCCCAAACACAGCAATCTAAACAAAATGAAAAGGCAGAGAAATATTCATCAGGTAAAGGAACATGATAAATGTCCATCAAACCAAACAAAAGAGGAGGAGATAGGGAGTCTGCCTGAAAAAGAATTCAGAATAAGGATAGTAAAGTTGATCCAAAATCTTGAAAACAAAATGGAGTTACAGATAAATAGACTAGAGACAAGGATTGAGAAGATGCAAGAAGTGTTTAACAAGGACCTAGAAAAAATAAAAAAGAGTCAGTCAATAATGAATAATGCAATAACTGAGATCAAAAGCACTCTGGATGGAAACAACAATAGAATAACTGAGGCAGAAGATAGGATAACTGAAGTGGAAGATAGAATCGTGGAAATAAATGAAGCAGAGAGGAAAAAAGAAAAAAGAATTAAAAGAAATGAGGACAACCTCAGAGACCTCTGGGACAATGTTAAATGCCTAAACATTTGAATCATAGGAGTCCCAGAAGAAGAAGACAAAACGAAAGGCCATGAGAAAATACTTGAGGAGATAATAGTTGAAAACTTACCTAAAATGGGGAAAGAAATAGCCACTCAAGTCCAAGAAACCCAGAGAGTCCCAAACAAGATAAACCCAAGGTGAAACACCCCAAGACACATTTAATTAAATTAATGAAGATCAAACACAAAGAGCAAATATTAAAAGCAGCAAGGGAAAGGCAACAAGTAACACACAAGGGGATCCCCAAAAGGATAACAGCTGATCTTTCAATGGAAACTCTTCAGGCCAGGAGGGAATGGCAGGACATAGTTAAAGTGATGAAACAGAAAAACCTACAACCCAGATTATTATACCCAGAAAGGATCTCATTCAAATATGAAGGAGAAATCAAAAGCTTTACAGACAAGCAAAAGCTCAGAGAATTCAGCACCACCAAACCAGCTCTCCACAAATGCTAAAGGATCTTCTCTAGACAGGAAACACAGAAAATGTTTATAAACTCTAACCCAAAACAACAAAGTAAATGGCAACGGGAACATACTTATCAATAATTACCTTAAATGTAAGTGAGTTGAATGCCCCAACCAAAAGACAAAGACTGGCCGAATGGGTAGAAAAACAAGACCCTTATATATGCTGTCTACAAGAGACCCACCTCAAAACAAGGGACACATACAGGTTGAAAGTGAAGGGCTGGAAAAAGATATTTCATGCAAATGGAGACCAAAAGAAAGTAGGGGTAGTAATACTCATATCAGATAAAATAGACTTTGAAATAAAGGCTGTGAAAAGAGGCAAAGAAGGACACTACATAATGATCAAAGAATCAATCCAAGAAGAAGATATAACAATTATAAGTATATATGCATCCAACATAGGAGCACGAAATATGTAAAGCAAATGCTAACAAGTATGAAAGGGGAAATTAACAGTAACACAATAGTAGCGGGAGACTTTAATACCCCACTCACACCTATAGATAGATCAATTAAACATAAAATTAGCAAGGAAACACAAACTTTAAATGATACAATGGACCAGTTAGATCTAATTGATATCTATAGGACATTTCACCCCAAAACAATGAATTTCACCTTTTTCTCAAATGCACATGGAAACTTCTCCAGGATAGATCACACCCTGGGCCATAAATCTAGCCTTGTAATAAAAAAAAAAATTGAAATCATTTCAAGCATCTTTTCTGATCATAATGCAGTAAGATTAGATGTCAACTATAGGAAAAAAACTACTAAAAATACAAACATATGGAGGCTAAACAACATGCTTTTGAATAACCAACAAATCATAGAAGAAATAAAAAAAGAAATCAAAATATGCATAGAAACAAATGAAAGTGAAAACATGACAACCCAAAATCTATGGGACACTGTAAAAGCAGTGCTAAAGGGGAGGTTCATAGCAGTACAAACTTACCTCAAGAAATAAGAGAAAAATCAAATAAATAACCTACTTTACACCTAAGGCAACTAGAAAAAGGAGAAATGAAGAACCCCAGGGTTAATGCTGCTGCTGCTGCTGAAGGAAATAAATCATAAAAATTAGGGCAGAAATAAATGAAAAAGAAACAAAGGAGATTGTAGCAAAAATCAACAAAACTAAGAGCTGGCTCTTTAAGAAGATAAATAAAATAGACAAATCATTAGCCAGACTCATCAAGAAAAAAAGGAGAAGAATCAAATCAATGAAATTAGAAATGAAAATGGAGAGATCACAACAGACAACACAGAAATACAAAGAATCATAAGAGACTACTATCTGCAACTATATGCCAATAAAATGGACAACTTGGAAGAAATGGATGAATTCTTAGAAAAGCAAAACCTTCCAAAACTGAACCAGGAAGAAACAGAAAATCTTAACAGACCCATCACAAGCACGGAAATTGAAACTGTAATCAAAAATTTTCCAACAAACAAAAGCCCAGGACCAGATGGCTTCACAGCTGAATTCCACCAAAAATTTAGAGAAGAGCTAACACCTATCCTACTCAAACTCTTCCAGAAAATTGCAGAGGAAGGTAAACTTCCAAACTCATGCTGAGGCCACCATCACCCTAATACCAAAACCAAACAAAGATGCCACAAAAAAAGAAAAATTACAAGCCAATATCATTGATGAATATAGATGCAAAAATCCTTAACAAACTTCTAGCAAATAGAATCCAACAACATATTAAAAAGATCATACTTCATGACCAAGTGGGCTTTATCCCAGTGAGGAAAATATTCTTCAATATTCACAAATCAATCAATGTGATACACCATATTAACAAATTGAAAGATAAAAACCATATGGTTATCTCAATAGATGCAGAGAAAGCCTTTGACAAAATTCAACACCGATTTATGATAAAAACCTTCCAGAAAGCAGGCATAGAAGGAATATGCCTCAACATAATAAAAGCCATATATGATAGCAAACATTATCCTCAATAGTGAAAAACTGAAAGCATTTGCTCTAAAGTCAGGAACAGACAAGGGTGCCCACTCACCACTACTATTCAACATAGTTTTGGAAGCTTTAGCCACAGCAATCAGAGAAGAAAAAGAAATAAAGGGAATTCAGATTGAAAAGAAGAAGCAAAACTCTCACTGTTTGCAGATGACATGATACTTTATGTGGAAAACCCTAAAGACACCACCAGAAAATTATTAGAGTTAATCAGTGAGTATAGTAAAGTTGCAGGATATAAAATTAATACACAGAAATTTCTTGCATTCCTATACACTAACAATGAGAAAACAGAAAGAAAAACTAAGGAAAAAATTCCATTCACCATTGCAACGAAAAGAATAAAATACTTAGGAATAAATACACCTAAAGAAACAAAAGATCTATATTAGAAAACATTAAGATACTGATGAAAGAAATCAAAGATGACATGAATAGATGGAGAAATAGACCATGTTCATGGATCAGAAGAATCAATAGAGTGAAAATGAGTATACTACCCAAAGCAATCTATAGATTCAATGCAATCCCTATCAAGCTACCAACAGTATTTTTCAGAGAACTAGAACAAATAATTTCACAATATGTATGGAAATACAAAAAAAAAAAAACCCTAGAATAGTCAGAGCAATCTTGAGAAAGAAGAATGGAACTGGAGGAATCAACCTGTGTGACTTCAGACTATACTACAAAGCTACAGTCATCAAGGCAGTATGGTACTGGAATAAAGAAATATAGATCAATGGAACAAAATAGAAAGTCCAGAGATAAACCCATGCACCTGTGGACACCTTATCTTTGACAAAAGAGGCAAGAATATTCAATGGGGAAAAGACAATCTCTTTAACAAATGGTGCTGGGAAAACTGGTCAACTACTTGTAACAGGATGAAACTAGAACACTTTCTAACACCACATACAAAAATAAACTCAAAAGGGATTAAAGATCTAAATGTAAGACCAGAAAGTATAAAACTCCTAGAGGAAAACATAGGCAAAACACTCTCTGGCATAAATCACAGCAGGATCCTATAATACCCACCCCCAGAATATAGGAAATAAAAGCAAAAATAAACAAATGGGACCTAATTAAACTTAAAAGCTTTTGCACAATGAAGGAAACTATAAGCAAGGTGGAAAGAGAGCCTTCAGAACAGGAGAAAAAAATAGCAAATGAAGCAACTGACAAAAAATTAATCTCAAAAATATACAAGCAGCTCATGCAGCTCAATTCCAAAAAAATTAATGACCCAATAAAAACATGGGCCAAAGAGCTGAACAGACATTTCTCCAAAGAAGACATACAGATGGCTGACAAACACATGAAAAGATGTTCAACATCACTCATTATCAGAGAAATGCAAATCAAAAGCACAATGAGGTACCATCTCATGCTAGTCAGAATGGCTGCTATCCAAAAGTCTACAATCAATAAATACTGGAGAGGGTTCAGAGAAAAGGAAACCCTCTTACACTGTTGGTGGGAATGCAAACTAGTACAGCCACTATGGAGAACAGTGTGGAGATTCCTTAAAGAACTGGAAATAGAACTGCCATATGACCCAGCAATCCCGCTGCTGGGCATACACACCAAGGAAACCAGAATTGAGAGACACATGTATCCCAATGTTCATCGCAGCACTGCTTACAATAGCTAGGACATGGAAGCAACCTAGATGTCCATTGGCAGATGAATGGATAATAAAGCTATGGTACATATACAAAATGAATATTACTCAGCTATTAAAAAGAATGCATTTGAATCAGTTCTAATGAGGTGGATGAAACTGAAGCTTATACAGAGTGAAGTAAGCCAGAAAGAAAAACACCAATACAGTATATTAATGCATGTATATGGAATTTAGAAAGATGGTAACAATGACCCTATATGCAAGATAACAAAAGAGACAAAGATGTAAAGAACAGACTTTTGGACTCTGGAAGAAGGCAAGGGTGGGATAATTTGAGAGAATAGCATTGAAACATGTATATTACCATATGTAAAATAGATCACCAGTCCAGGTTCGATGCGTGAGACAGAGTGCTCAGGGCTGGTGCACTGGGAGACCCTGATAGATAGGAAGAGGAGGAAGGTAGGAGGGGGTTTCAGGATGGGGGATATACACACATACATGGTTGATTCATGTCAATATATGGCAAAACCACTATAATATTGTAAAGTAATTAGCCTCCAATTAAAATAAATAATTTAATTAAAAAAAGAAAGGAATACTAGAGCACCTAACCTGCCTCCTGAGAAATTTGTATGCGATCAAGAGGCAACAGTTAGAACTGGACATGGAAAAACAGGCTGGTTCAAAATTGGGAAAGATTAGAGATCTCTTCAAGAAAATTAGCGATACCAAGGGAACATTTCATGCAAAGATGGGCACAATAAAGGACAGTAATGGTATCTTTTTGTCTAATGCTTCTAACAGAAGCAGAAGATATTAAGAAGACGTGGCAAGAATACACAGAAGAACTATACAAAAAAGATCTTCATGACCCAGATAACTATGATGGTGTGATCACTCATCTCAAGCCAGACATCTTGGAATGCAGAGTCAAGTGGGCCTTAGGAAGCATCACTATGAACAAAGCTAGTGGAGGTGATGGAATTCCAGTTGAGATATTTCAAATCCTAAAAGATGATGCTGTGAAAATGCTGCACTCAATATGACAGCAAATTTGGAAAACTCAGCAGTGGCCACAGGACTGGAAAAGGTCAATTTTTATTCCAATCCCAAAGAAAGGCAATGCCAAAGAATGCTCAAACTGCTGCACAATTGCACTCATCTCACACGCTAGTAAAGTAATGCTCAAAATTCTCCAAGCCAGGCTTCAATAGTATTTGAACTGTGAACTTCCAGATGTTCAAACTGGATTCAGGAAAGACAGAGGAACCAGAGATCAAATTGCCAACATCTGTTGGATCATTGAAAAAGCAAGTTCAGTTCAGTCGCTCAGTCATGTCTGACTCTTTGCAACCCCATGAATTGCAGCACGCCAGGCCTCCCTGTCCATCACCAACTCCCGGAGTTCACCCAGACCCATGCCCATAGAGTCAGTGATGCCATCCAGCCAAACTCTATTTCTGCTTTATTGACTATGCCAAAGCCTTTGACTGTGTGGATTACAACAAACTATGGAAAATTCTTAAAGAGATGGAAATACCAGACCACCTGATCTGTCTCCTGAGAATCTGTATGCAGTCAGGAAGCAACAATTAGAACTGAACATGGAACAATAGACTGTTCCAAATAGGAAAAGGAGTACGTCAAGGCTGTATATTGTCACCCTGCTTATTTAACTTATATGCAGAGTACATCATGAGAAACACTGGGCTGGAGGCACAAGCTGGAATCAAGATTGCCGGGAGAAATATCAATAACCTCAGATACGCAGATGACATCACCCTTATGGCAGAAAGCAAAGAACTAAGAGCCTCTTGATGAAAGTGAGAGGAGAGTGAAAATGTTGGCTTAAAACTCAATGTGCAGAAAACTAAGATCATGACATCTGATCCCATCACTTCATGGCAAATAGATGGGGAAACAGTGGAAACAGTGGCTGACTTTATTTTTTGGCGATCCAAAATCACTGCAAAAGGTGACTGCAGCCATGAAATTAAAAAACAATTGCCTAGACAGTATATTAAAAAGCAGAGACATTACTTTTCCAACAAAGGTCTGTCTAGTCAAAGCTATGGTTTTTCCAGTAGTCATGTATGGATGTAAGAGTTGGATTATAAAGAAAGCTGAGTGCTAAAGAACTGATGCTTTTGAACTGTGGTGTTGGAGAAGATTCTTGAGAGTCCCTTGGACTGCAAGGAGATCCAACCAGTCCATCCCAAAAGAGATCAGTCCTAGGTGTTCTTTGGAAGGACTGATGTTGAAGCTGAAACTCCTACTTTGGCCACCTGATGCGAAGAGCTGACTCATTGGAAAAGACCCTGATGCTGGGAAAGATTGAGGGCAGGAGGAGAAGGGGATGACAGAGGATGAGATGGTTGGACGGCATCACCGACTCAATGGACATGAGTTTGAGTGAACTGCGGGAGTTGGTGATGGACAGGGAGGCCTAGTGTGCTGTAGTCCACAGGGCAGCAACGACTGAATGACTGAACTGAACTGAATACAATGGAGAATATGGAATAGGATAACTCTTTTACAAGCAATGAAGGCATGTAAGAAAGACAAGATAACAAAGAAGATAAACACTGTAACGTTACAGATCAAGACTATATTTAAAGATGTAAATATTTAAATCTTTAAATATATATAACAAAATGACTTGTAAGGATTGAGATCTTACATACCGTTTTGATTGTTTGATGAATATAATCAAAAAAGATTTTCAGATTGAACACAAAGCAAGTTAATATGTTGTGTACAAGACAAACCAAAACCAAAAAGACTCAAGAGGTTAAAAATAAAAGCATCAACAAAGATATATCAGGCATACACAAATTAAAAGACCATAGAGGTCTCAATTTTGTTATATGATAAGAATTAAAACCAAACACACTCTTACTTTTAGATTTTTTAAAGATTTCTAGTTTATATTTAAGTATGATTGATTGACAATTTTGTGTAGTTTCAGGTATGCAGCAAAGTGATTCAGTTACACATATACACATTGTCTATTGTTTTTCAAAATCTTTTCCCATTTAAGTTATTAAAGAATATCAACCAGAGTTTCCTGTACTATACATTAGGTCCTTGTTGATTACCTTCCCCACCCCACCCCCACCACCCAGGACATTTCTTGGTTAATTTTTAAATATAGCAGTGTATACATGTCATCCTAAAATCCCAATCTATCCCTCCCCCCAGCCCTTCCCCCCATGGTAACTATAAGTCTGTTCTATCAGTTGGTGAGTCTATTTCTGCTTTGTGAATAAGTTCATCTGTATCATTGTTTTTATATTCCACATGTAAGTGATGTCATATGATATGTATCTTTCTCTATCTGAATCCACTTAGTATGATAATCTCCAGGACCATCCATGTTGCTGCAAATAGCATTATTTCATTCTTATTAATGGCAGAGTAAAAGAGATGGGAATACCAGACCACCTGACCTGCCTCTTGAGAAATCTGCATGCAGGTCAGGAAGCAACAGTTAGAACTGGACATGAAACAACAGACTGGTTCCAAATAGGAAAAGGAATACGTCAAGGCTGTATATTGTCACCCTGCTTATTTAACTTATATGCAGAGTACATCATGAGAAACGCTGGACTGGAAGAAACACAAGCTGGAATCAAGATTGCTGGGAGAAATATCAATCACCTCAGATATGCAGATGACACCACCCTTATGGCAGAAAGTGAAGAGGAGCTAAAAAGCCTCGTGTTGAAAGTGAGAGAGGAGAGTGAAAAGGTTGGCTTAAAGCTCAACATTCAGAAAATGAAGATCATGGCATCTGGCCCCATCATTTCATGGGAAATAGATGGGGAAACAGTAGAAACAGTGTCAGACTTTGTTTTTTTGGGCTCCATAATCACTGCAGATGGTGACTGCAGCCATGAAATTAAAAGGCGCTTACTCCTTGGAAGAAAAGTTATGACCAACCTAGATAGTATATTCAAAAGCAGAGACATTACTTTGCCAACTAAGGTCCGTCTAGTCAAGGCTATGGTTTTTCCTGTGGTCATGTATGGATGTGAGAGTTGGACTGTGAAGAAGGCTGAGCGCAGAAGAATTGATGCTTTTGAACTGTGGTGTTGGAGAAGACTCTTGAGAGTCCCTTGGACTGCAAGGAGATCCAACCAGTCCATTCTGAAGGAGATCAACCCTGGGATTTCTTTGGAAGGAATGATGCTAAAACTGAAGCTCCAGTACTTTGGCCACCTCATGCGAAGAGTTGACTCATTGGAAAAGACCCTGATGCTGGGAGGGATTGGGGGCAGGAGGAGAAAGGGACGACTGAGGATGAGATGGTTGGATGGCATCATGGACTCAATGGACGTGAGTCTGAGTGAACTCCGGGAGTTGGTGATGGACAGGGAGGCCTGGCGTGCTGCGATTCATGGGGTCGCAAAGAGTCGGACACGACTGCGCGACTGAACTGAACTGAATATTCCATTGTATATATGTATATTCCACATATGTGTATATTCTTTATCCATTTATCTGTCTGTCAATGGACATTTAGGTTGCTTCCATGACTTAGCTATTGTAAACAGTGTTGCAATTAATGCAATTAAAAAAAGGTTTTAATCTGTTGCAGCTCTCACTTCCAGGGCAGTTTCCCCTTCTTTGTTTATTTTGACTTCCTCTGTTTGCTAGTCTCTTCAGTCTCTAATTTCTGGCCTGACACAAGTAGTGTCTAATTTCCAGCCTGACATGATGGGGCCAAGGTGGCCACTTATTCAGGCTCACTTATTCAGTTGTGCTGTGCAGAGGAAGTGACACTGCAAACAAATACCGCTGGCATAAGTGGGGAGTGCTCGCAGTGTATGGACCACACTGGGTTTACCACAGCCCAAGGCGGCATGTACTTCCTGGGTCCACATTGCTCAGGGTCCAGGGTGGTCTGCTAGAGCTCTGTCCCAAGTGGACCCTGCATTTCACGCACTTCCCAGGTATAAGTCGCTCAGGTTCTCAGGTGTTCTGCTAGGTCACAGACCCAGGTGGGCTATGCATTTTGTGCCTTCCCCAGGTACAAGCCACTCAGGCGACTGGGTGCTTGGTAAGCTCCCAGGTGGGCCATGCGTCTTATGCACCTCCCTGGTCCCAGCCTCTCAGTTTCCCGGGCACACCGCAAGGGCACAGTCCTGGGTGTGCTGTGTGTCTCCTCTGGGGAGCTGATCTCAGACTTTGACACTCCTGGCAGATGTCAGCCATCCAGGATCCCAGGAAGATGTGGTTAGCAACTTCAACCTGCTCACACTTTGGTGGAATATGCGGTCTCTGGGGCCAAGACTGCAGTGGCCCTTTGCCTTCCGGCTCTGGCTGTCACACACCTGCCTCTCTGCCTCTGAGGAGGGAGGCCCCTAAAAGGCAGCCAGCTTTCTGTTCTTTGGTATTCATGGGGCACAATCCTTTGTTCTGTGAGTGTGCCAGGGGTCACCGTGCAGCTTTAGAGCCTTTCATGGGAAAGATCCTTTATTTTTGGTCTCCCTGGTGATCCCACCCTTTGGGTTGCTATGTCACATTAGTGCCCTCAGATTGTCCTCAGGGCATTCAAGCCAGCCCCTACCCTTAGGACCGAATGCAGCCCACACCTGCCTGCCCAGCCCCCACTTGCTGCTGGCAGAGAGCTTGCAGTTAGTTGCAGTTAGGTGCATATTCTGGGTGTTTGTTGTTGTTGTTGTTGTTATGTTGCCCTCTGAGATTCCAAAGCTTCCCACTGACATGCCTGTGAGAGGGTTTCCTATTTTGTGGAAACTTCTCCTCCTTCACGACTCCCTCCCCGGACAGGTCTCCTTCCCTAAATCCTTTGTCTCTGTTTCATCTTTTATATTTTGTCCTACCTCCTTTCAAAGAGATTGGGCTGCCTTTCTGGATGTCTGGTGTCCGCTGCCAGTGTTCAGAAGTTGTTTTGTGGAAGTTGTTCAAATGATCTTTTGATGAATTTGTGGGGAAGAAAGGGATCTCCCCTTCCTATTCTTCTGCCATCTTGGGACCACCCCTCCAGTATCCTTGTGTGGAGAATTTCATGAATGAAGAAGCCTGACAGGCTACAGTCCACGGGGTCACAAATAGTTGGACACAACTGAGTGACTAGCATACACACACACACAAACACACACATGCACACACACAAGGAAAAAGAAAAAAAACACTAATAGTACAAAATTCTAATATACCTTGCTCAATTCCAAACAGATCATATGTGGGAAAAAATCAGTTAGAATACAGAAAACTTATTCAGTGTAATAATCAAGTAGAACTATCTAACTCTTAATCCCAATAATGGAAAATACACTTTTTCCACTGTGAAGATTGATCATATCTTAACCTAGAAAGAAAACTTCAATAAATTCTGCTATAAATTAATTACAAAATCAGAATACCTGATTTGAAATTTTAAAACCCACCATTAAACAAATCTTGGGTCAAAGAAAAAATGCTGAATTAAATTATAGAATTTCCTATAAACAATGATAAACAATAAATAGAAGAAAAGTGTACAACTATACCAATAAAAAGTGAAAAATAAGTGAATTAAAAAAACAAAGTTAAAAACTAGTAAAAGGGACTTCCCTGGTGGCTCAGTGGATGGGAGCCTATCTGCCAATGCAAGGGACACAGTTTCGATCCCTGGTCTGGGAAGATTCCATATGCTGCCAAGCAGCTAAGCCCATGCACCACAACTTCAGAACCTGTAGAGCCTGTGAGCTGTAACTACTGAACCTGCATGCTGCAACTACCAAAGCCAGCGCACCTACAGCCTGTGCTCCACAAGAGTAGCCACCTCCATAAGAAGCTCACGGACTGCAACAAAGACCCAATGCAGCCAAAAATAAATAAAAGATTTTAAAAAAAAAACAGAAAAAGAACAAATAAGCCGGAAAAAGCAGAAAGAAGAAATTAATACAGATGGAAGCAAAAATTAATAAGAAAAACTGGTTCTTCTTAAAAAAAAAAACTAATAAAATAGACAAACTGCTAACTAATTAGTAAAAATAGTGAGCAAACACACAAAATTAGAAATGTTAAGGGAAAAAAACATAAAACAGGAAATCTTAAAAAATCATGAGGCTACTTTGTACAACTTTATGTAAAATCATTTGAAAATCTTGATGAAATTAATACAGATATTAAAAAAATAGTCTACCAAATATAGACCCCAATGAGAGATATTAAAAACCTACCATATTATCTTCCATGATATATAGTTTCATAGAAAAGTGATAGAAATAAATTGCAGTGATATTCCTGGACACAGAAAACTCTTCACCTAAAACATTATCCATCAGGACTATCATAGCAAATTAAAAAAGAAAAGCTGATGGCCTTTTGTTTGTAATTCAAGGAAATTCTTTGCTTAATGGATGAACTTAGCCTGGCATGTGCATGAGTCAGGACAAGAATTAATCCACACTCATAAGCCCCAATATCCACAAGGACTCAGAAAGTGAAAAACAGTCCCAGTTGTCAGCTGGCCCTTGGCTTTCTTAGATCCTTCTTATAAACTCCGGGCACATGCCCAATTGCTGTGATAAGCAACTACCAAATTCTCCTACTGAGGTAGCCTTGAGTCCTCAGTGTGTGTTCTCCTTTGCTGAAGCAAATTCAATAAACCTAACTTTATCTTTGATTACAGAGATGTCCATTCTTCTTTGGTGGGCACTGACAGATGTACAAATTCTTTAACCCATGGGACAAGAAGTCAAATCTCTGAGTAATGTCACATTCCAGGAATTAGAATCTAGTAACAAAAAAATAATTTTAAAAAGAAATTTAATCTGTGAGAAAGAAATCTAAATATATCACACGTCCCAAAGTCTTTTTTTCTCCTACTCATTATCTTTACATGAACATTATCTTGGAGCACCTCCTCACTGAAGTGAAAGTGTCAGTCACTCAGTCATGTCCAACTCTTTGTGACCCTGTGGACTGTAGCCCACCAGGCTCCTCTGTTCATGGAGATTCTCCAGGCAAGAATACTGGAGTGGGTTGCCATGCCCTCCTACAGAGGAATCTTCCCAACCCAGGGATCGAACCTGTTCTCCTCATTGCAGGCAGATTCTTTACTGTCTTAGCCACCAGGGAAGCGCACCTCCTCAATTTTCCTCTCCCCTAGTCCACCAAAAATAAAAAACCACTAAAACCAAAACCTCATCCCCCTTCCTCCTCCTGGGGAAGAGTCTTTCTTACTGGGAGAGGACTAAATACATCTATATAATAAGGATATTGAGACTGACTTCCTCATCCTCAGTCTCATCTTTTGACTACCCACTTTCCACTCCTTTATTATGTAGATGCATTGCAGGACACCTGGGTTCGATCCCTAGGTTGGGAAGATCCCCTGAAGGAGGGCATGGCAACCCACTCCAGTATTCTTGCCTGGAGAATCCCCTTGGACAAAGGAGCCTGGCAGGCTACAGTACATGGGGTTGCAAAGAATCGGACACAACTTAGCAACTAAAAATAGCAACAACAAGGAAAGAAGATCCACACACTTCAAACCATTAGAATAGAACCTGAGCCCACAAATGCTCCAGTGCTAAGACTCTCAAGATGATATAGGAAAGTAGAAATCTCTCTCTGGGGCTGAAGGTAACTACTATTCCCCCTGGCCCAGCACCTCCCCTGAAACTGACTTTGCACCATTGGTTCTCTGCTTTTCCATTAAATGCTGACCCTTCAGAGTGTCTTCCCTCCCACTGAACTTTTAAATGTAAGAGAAAGCCCAGTGCAATAAATCAGTATAATTAGCCCTGAAATGCATGTGATTGAGAAATTGGATTCCCAGAGAAAGAAAGAAACTCTCCAAGGCTTTATCACACTGAAATTGTGAAGCCCAGGGCTTGACAACAACCCCTTTATAATGGGAAGCAAAGGACTCTCCAGGGACAAATGTGCTGGCAATGGCTAGGATTATTCTCCAATCTCAGAATTCGTTAATGAGGGCTTAGCTTCAAAGGCAGAAAACAAGCTAATCAGAAGGGGACGAGAAGCTTGCAAATCATGCTGCCTAATGAGTTACACTGGGAGAGCAGGTGAGAAGTAGAACAGGTGGAGTGATAGGGTGGGTGCGGGGCTCTCTTCTTTGTCATGACTCTGGCTGACCACAGGCTTTGAACCAAAGAATCAATAAAAAATCCCAGGACTAGAGTATTATTTAAAATCAGTAATGACATAACCCTTTTATGCTAGCCTCTTCCCTCAGTCTTCTTTGGCCCATCACCATCTCATTTTTCCAGAAAGTCTACTGAGAATACTATCTGGGCCCAAGGCCAAATCATC
>SJXQ01008719.1:92075-105882 GCA_006408695.1 Aepyceros melampus
GCTGGGGGAGTGGGGTTGGGGGGCTGGGGGGTGATAGAGTAAAAGGAGATTTTTGAGAGGCTTCCTCTGCCCTAGATGCTATCTCAGAGAAAGCTCAAAATGCATTGTCTACACTCAAGAACTAAACTTTTGCATTATGCTTGAAAATACATAATTGAGATTTATAAAACTAAATATTGCTCTGTGCTTGAGCTTGTAAGCTATGTAGATTAGGAAAGAAAAAGCAAATGTAATGAAGGTATTACATTCTTTCTCCCCATGGGAAATCCTTGGTGCTTTCTGTCTTCTAAGTACTGGTTTAACATTTTCTGATGGTACGTCCTTAGAGTTTTGCTTCTATTCAAAGATGAAGGAGGCCTGAAGTCTTACCCCAAATGTCACGTTGTGGGTTTTCTGTGACTGAGAATCTCCTGTGAATCTCAGTGAATAACTGAGCTTGGAAAAACAAGGCAAACAAACAAAACCAAGTTATCCCAATGAGAAAAACAAAACAAAATACAGAACTTGGAACCAGCTTGAATATTGATATGCCACAAAATTGGTCACCTTCATAGCTTCTTTCTTCCCAGGTATCTTCTTTCTGATATTCCTCTTTCTTCCACCTGTCCCTCTCTTTTCATCCTTTACTCAAAATCCCTTCCTTTCGTCATGAAAAACCATCAGTTGTCCAATACCTTGACTGTCATGGATTGACCATGGGAACCCTGACTGGAGCTGTCCTCAGTTGTGGTGCTGAAAGCATAAATTTGACCATCTACTAGCCAGAAATTCTGGGAAAACTGGAGACCCCAAACAATGAATTAGAACAGCTTTTGGGAAGGTCCTTTTTGGGATATCCTTCAAGTCTATCAAGCTTTACAGTCCAAAACAAAATTCATTTTATTCCAGACTCTCTGTTCTCCCTCTTATATTCCTTAAGTCCAGCCATCCCTCTTAGTTTTTAAAACCATCTTCTCCTCTCCATTCCCACTGCCACTGAAATAATTTCCTATCTTGTTTCTCTCAAATATCTTGATACTCAAGACTTCCATTAATTCTCATCCCCAGTTCATATAGAATTCAATTCAAGTTTGTTAAAGTAGAAGTTGGTACAGCAAAGCACTCCAGAAATCCTGGCAATTAAATTGTAAATATCAACCCATTGTAGATGAGAATGATACATACAAACATCATCTTAGGGAAAAAATAGCTCCAGGTCTAGAAACAGAAAGAATAAACAAAGCTTACTTGTGTGAGCCAGATCAATCCTAGGCAGAGTGAAGGCCATGTCCATACTCAAAGATGTTCAATAAAGAAAATATGTTGTTCACAAGGGGTAAGGGTACCATCTTCAAATGATAGGAGGGTGAGTTTATAACAAGGAAGAACTGCAACTGTTTGTACTAGGACTGCTTAGGTGGCTGGTCTGTCCCTTGTCACAGATGCATCTCTGTTGGGTAAATAGGATGTACCAGTTATTCTCAGTTGGCCCCTCTACCCTGCTCTCTAGCTTTGGGAGGCTAGCCAGAATGGACTGCATCCATGTATTTCCTTGCCCTCTGGCTTTGCATTGAAATTAGTTAATAAAGAATGTAGTTAGGAGATCAGAGGGAGAGAAGAGAGTGAGGTTGAATTATTGCTTCCTCCAGCTCCATCCCATGCTGGCTGTCCTGACTTATGGTCACAGCATCTCTGCTGTGGCTTCTTCTGCAGCAACTCTCTCCTTCTGACTTGCAGTAGGCACTCCCTTCTCTCATCCCTGCTGGCCTGCCAGTAGTGGTATGGTACTGCACTGCCCACCAGTTACCCGCTTCAAGTGTGCCATTTTCTGTAGGATCTCTGATTAGGGCCTGATATCATAAGCATTCAAATCTCAACTTCTTTGCCCCAATCTCATCATCACCAAGCATTATTCTGTTTATAATTTGGCTTCACATGTAAATCCATCTACATAAAGAGAGTGTACTGGTCATGTTGACACGGCATTCTGTTCTGCTTGGCATTTATTTATTTACTTATTTATCTTTGTTTCTTATTAGTATATATCCTTTACTTCTAAATTTTTTTGAGGTACAGTTGATTTACCTGGGGGCATGGCAACCCACTCCAGTGTTCTTGCCTGGAGAATCCCCAAGGACAGAAGAGTCTGTCGGGCTACAGTCTACCGGGTCACAAAGAGTTGAACACCACTGGGCGACTAAGCACACATAGTTGATTTGCAAAGTTGTGCTAGTTTCTTCTATTCAGCAAAGTGAATCAGTTATATTTTACATATATAACTGTATATGCTATATGTATATATGGCATATATGTGTAAAATACATGTTATGTTTTACATTCTGCTTCTGTATAGGTCATTACAGAGTACTGAGTGGAGTTTCCCGTGCTATACAGTAGGTCCTTATTAGTTACCTATTTTATATATAGTAATGTGTATATGTCTGCTGCTGCTGCTAAGTCGCTTCAGTTGTGTCTGACTCTGTGCGACCCCATAGACGGAAGCCCACCAGGTTACCCTGTGCCTGGCATTCTCCAGGCAAGAACACTGGAGTGGGTTGCCATTTCCTTCTCCAATGCATGAAAGTGAAAAGTGAAAGGGAAGTCGCTCAGTCATGTACGACTCTTAGCCACCCCATGGACTGCGGCCTACCAGGCTCCTCCATCCATGGGATTTTCCAGGGAAGAGTACTGGAGTGGGGTGACATTGCTTTCTCTGGTGTATATGTCTATATACACATATATAGACAGTTTATCCCTTCTCCTTTTTGCCCTCTGGTAACCATAAGTTTTTTTTTTTTCTATATCTGTGACTCTCTTTTTTGTAAATAGGATCATTTTTACCATTTTATTAGATTCCACATATTGCTTGACATTTATACTTCTCATTGATAATTAAGAAATGGAATTTTGATTTTATATCTTCATATTAAACTAGCTTGGTTAGTGTAACTTAGCCTGGGATTAATGAATCTGCTGCTGCTGCTGCTGCTAAGTCACTTCAGTTGTGTCCGACTCTGTGCGACCCCATAGACGGCAGCCCACCAGGCTCCCCTGTCCCTAGGATTCTCCAGGCAAGAACACTAGAGTGGTTGCCATTTCCTTCTCCAATGCATGAAAGTGAAAAGTGAAAATGAAGGCAGTCATGTCCGACTCTTAGCGTGCTGTCAAAACTGAAGGTCCAGACAGTCTCTGCTGGTTTGGGGCTGGGGAGCAGGTTGTGGATTTTCTACAAGATAAAGCTGCTCTCCTTTGTAATGACTTTTGAGGGGGGGAAGCTGTTCTGATCTTTCTAAATTAGAAAGAAGCTTGGAATACATTAAAAAACAACAACAACCAAACGAAGGCCTGGGCTGAATTCTCCCAGATGATGTTATCCTTGGGGGGGCCTCTGTGACCATCCATTCACATCCTGCCTGCCAAGCTACTTGGTACTTATGTTTTCTCTACTATGTCATGCTTTCATGTCTCTGGGCTTTTATCCAGAATTTTTTCTCTCTCTCCTTAGAATTCACCCTTTCATCCCTTATCACTCCTATGATCCTCCAAATAACTCCTTAGGCATCACTTCCTCTGTGGAGTCTTTATATTTTATAGAAATAATCTATTTAGCAGTTGAATAGATCTACTTGTTCTATTTGCAGACAGATTTGTACTAGGAACTCTAAGATGTCCTGGGGACATGGGAGTGATCAGATAGTTCACACTTTGTGTTTCATAGGTGAGATAAAGTGATGTAGCAAATCTTCTCTAAATGACAAGGTAAGACATCTGACAGTGACCTGCACAGGATATAGTGGAGACGTGAGGGTGGGGGCAATGGATGGGCAGGTGTTATGGGAGAAGGCTACCTATATGGGATGGTATTTGACTTTGTTCATGCATAAGTGGGACAGGCAAAGGTTTAGGGGGGAAGTCTGTCTGGGATCTTTCAAGCTGGTAACTGCCCTCTGAGTGGCGGCTTGAGCCTGGATACTGCATCCGGGAGACTGACCCTCCTACTTTGATCCCAGCTGACTGGAGCAGGACTGGGTACCAGATCAAAGGATAGCCATTCTATAAGCTGGACGGAGACATAGAAAGGAGCTAACATGAAAGCATTGTTGCTATATAATGAGCCAAAGACGGCCTCTGTCTATTGGTTCCCAGTCATTTTTGTCTTTACAGCAGGCTTAGACTCACTAGCTCAAAAGTCCACAGATACCAAATTCAAATTTAACACATTCAATTATTTTAAAAATAGCCCAAACAAGCAAAATTTTAACCATTTAAGTCTTGCCTGTTTTGCATACCCTGTGAAACTATACCAGTCTTATGCTGGTCATTGATTAGACAGAGCCTTGTGGTTATAATAAGTCAATAAGACCTTCCAAGCTGCTCCTGCCCCTTAGAGTTCTCTGACCCAGACAGGTAAGTCCCCTCCCCATCCCCCCTCTTTCTTGAGAGTTCCTTTCGCTCCTCTCCTTCTGGATGATGGTCCCTGTGACATAAGCCTCTGGACTATCTCATGCTCCAAAGGACTTCCCTCTCATGCTTCTGTGTCCAAGCAACACCCAATAAAACTTTTTGTGTGTTACTGCTGCGGTCATATCTTTTTCCTTGATCAATTATTGGATTCCTCAAACCCTCTAGAAGCCCACACTGAATGCTACTGGCTCAACCCATCAGAGCCCTTCTTTGGGAGAGTTTTAATCTGAGAGGGAGAGATAACCAGCGGTTGACAGTAAGACCTGTGTAGCAAGACCAAATGATATGGTAGCATTCTGCCCCAAGAGGTCAGCCCTTCTGGCCATGTAGACATGAGCTCCATTCCCAAGTTCCATTACCTCTAGGGCAATGAGAGGATCCAATTTCGGAGCAGGTTGCCTGAGGGCCAACACCAAGGAAATGCTGCCTTTGTGGGGAGCTATCTGAGAGGCCACAGACATGGTCATCCTTAGCAACTCTGCAACGTAAAGTGTAGCAGTGGAGCCAACCAGGCAGGTAACAGGAATTATAGGGAATTAACAGCAAAGAAAGGTCCAGACAAAGAGAGAAGCAGGCAAGAAATGACAATGGAAATCCACATGGACCAGGATGTCCCTGAGGTGACAGATGTCCCAGTGGTTGAGGTCAGCATGGAAACCACTGAGTGATCAGTGTAAGACTGAGCATTAAAAATACGAAGAAGGTTGAACTTTTAAAGGGGCAGGAGGAAATTATTTATTTTGAAGGGATTAATCAGACTCACTCTGTGACATAGGGACAGTTGGTACAAGAAACACAGATGTAGCTGAGCTAATTTAAGTCAAAGGGATGCCATTGTTAGAGATCAGGCATCTCACAAAGTTCAGCAGCAAGCAGACAGTCCACAAGGACAGAGAGAAGGGATATGAAACACCTCAAAAATGGAACTGGAGGAGGAAGGAGGCTGGGTAAACACACCAAAACCATTTCTTTGTAAGTCCCTTGGTGCTTTTTGTTAACACTTGTGGGAACAGGATGAAGCTAAAGCAGGATT
The DNA here is from genome assembly GCA_006408695.1 of Aepyceros melampus. Classification (NCBI taxonomy): domain Eukaryota; kingdom Metazoa; phylum Chordata; class Mammalia; order Artiodactyla; family Bovidae; genus Aepyceros; species Aepyceros melampus. Next base: position 97,552 of record SJXQ01008719.1, read on the forward strand.
AATTTGCTAAGTCAATGACTCTTTACTAAAACTGAATTTTATACACAAATATGAAAGAATCATGAACATTTTCACAGACCACTGGAGAGCAGCAGAAAAAAGTTTAATTGAAAGATGAAAAACTTTGCATGCATTAGTGCTATGGCAACCAGCCAGATCACTCCAGTTATGTCCCTAATTGGTTCCATAAATAATTTATAATCCACCATTTGTGTCTGCAGCAAAAGATTTCTAACAGCAAACACTTAAGTAGCTATTAAGGCACCTAATGATTTCCGATTCATCAGACCTCCTCTAGGCTGTGATTCCACAGTCCTCCTTGAAGTAAATTGGTAGGTGCTGTCTACCACTCAGTTATCTTCAGTGTCTGGCTGGAACAGATTGTCAGAGAAAGCAGTAAGTTCATCTGTCTTTGCTGTTAACTTTGCCATTGACTTTCATATAAGGTCAAAAGGCAAATCCATGAAAATCAGAAATAAAACTGAAAGTGAAGTGTCCAGAGACCACAGGATTAGTGCTCAGAAACTGAGGACAACTTCCCGCTGATAATACATACTCATTTCTGGTGTTTGTGTGCTGCCTGTTGATTTTCACAGCTTCTAAGTTCTTACTTTTCTTTAAAATTTTCAGTTGAAGTGAGTGACATATGTATAGCAATATCGTGGTTCACATATTATAAGTACAGAACTCAAAGAATGTTTTGCAAATGGATTCACTCATGTAACCACCACCCCAGTTGAGATACAGAACATTCAGCTCCCTGCAGCCTCCCTTACTTTCCAGTGTATTTTGCCTCTTCATGGAGACAGCTGGAGAGTGAAGCCAAAACCCTGAGGCTTGGTTATTATAGGATCCATATGCTGTCCACCACAAGGAGACACTGATGGTACTTCCTCATGAGAGTAACAGGTTAATGACTCTAAGCAGATCATTTAAAAACTCAGATGCCTCAGGGGTTGTTTGATAGTGAGATGTGTGTAGCTTAGCCAGAAGGGAAAGGTCTTGTTTGCTTCCAGCCAAAAGCCATGGAGGTTTACAAAGCTCCTTCTCCCATATCCAGGGAAGCTCTTCCATCCAGGAGCTTATTCAAATGTTTGATAGTCTTTGGAAGGCACTTACTGCCACCGTTCCTGACCTTCAACATAGGATAGCTCCTCTAGGCCCTCCTGTGCCTGCCCAGCCACCACTCCTGGAGGTGATGGAATTCCAGTTGAGCTGTTTCAAATCCTGAAAGATGATGCTGTGAAAGTGCTGCCCTCAATATGCCAGCAAATCTGGAAAACTCAGCAGTGGCCACAGGACTGGAAAAGGTCAGTTTTCATTCCAATTCCAAAGAAAGGTAATGCCAAAGAATGCTCCAACTACTGCACAATTGCACTCATCTCACATGCTAGTAAAGTAACGCTCAAAATTCTCCAAGCCAGACTTCAGCAATACGTGAACCATGAACTCCCTGATGTTCAAGCTGGTTTTAGAAAAGGCAGAGGAACCAGAGATCAAATTGCCAACATCCGCTGGATCATGAAAAAAGCAAGAGAGTTCCAGAAAAACATCTATTTCTGCTTTATTGACTATGCCAAAGCCTTTGACTGTGTGGATCACAATAAACTGTGGAAAATTCTGAAAGAGGTGGGAATACCAGACCACCTGACCTGCCTCTTGAGAAATCTGTATGCAGGTCAGGAAGCAACAGTTCGAACTGGACATGGAACAACAGACTGGTTCCAAATAGGAAAAGGAGTACGTCAAGGCTGTATATTGTCACCCTGCTTATTTAACTTATATGCGGAGTACATCATGAGAAACGCTGGATTGGAAGAAACACAAGCTGGAATCAAGATTGCTGGGAGAAATATCAATAACCTCAGATATGCAGATGACACCACCCTTATGGCAGAAAGTGAAGAGGAGCTAAAAAGCCTCTTGATGAAAGTGAAAGAGGAGAGTGAAAAAGTTGGCTTAAAGCTCAACATTCAGAAAACGAAGATCATGGCATCTGGTCCCATCACTTCATGGGAAATAGATGGGGAAACAGTAGAAACAGTGTCAGACTTTATTTTTTGGGCTCCAAAATCACTGCAGATGGTGACTGTAGCCATGAAATTAAAAGACGCTTACTCCTTGGAAGAAAAGTTATGACCAACCTAGATAGTATATTCAAAAGCAGAGACATTACTTTGCCGACTAAGGTCCGTCTAGTCAAGGCTATGGTTTTTCCTGTGGTCATGTATGGATGTGAGAGTTGGACTGTGAAGAAGGCTGAGCGCCGAAGAATTGATGCTTTCTCCAATTGTGGTGTTGGAGAAGACTCTTGAGAGTCCCTTGGAGTGCAAGGAGATCCAACCAGTCCATTCTGAAGGAGATCAACCCTGGGATTTCTTTGGAAGGAATGATGATAAAACTGAAGCTGCAGTACTTTGGCCACCTCATGCGAAGAGTTGACTCATTGGAAAAGACCCTGATGCTGGGAGGGATTGGGGGCGGGAGGAGAAGGGGACGACCGAGGATGAGATGGCTGGATGGCATCACGGACTCATTGGACGTGAGTCAGTGAACTCCGGGAGTTGGTGATGGACATGGAGGCCTGGCGTGCTGCGATTCATGGGGTCACAAAGAGTCGGACACAGCTGAGCGACGGAACAGAACGCAAGGCACTTGCATGATAACATAGGACAAACGTCAGCCTGAATTTTTGCTTTGGTCAAAGGACATCCAGAGGCCATCTGCCACTGATCACTTCTGGAGAAGGATGAGGCTTAGGCTCCTCATAGTCCTACTTTATCAAGGCCTATGCTGCAAGATTTCATTCCCAGGAATGAGTGTCCATCCAGGTCCATGCCTGGCAGGGAGGAAACTCAGTTTCTCTTTCACAAACAGTTTGACCCCTGGGTTGGGATAGCTAATAGTTCATTCCTATTATACATTTATTAAGTACTAGGCACTGTGATGAATACTTCACATTGATAACCTCATTAATCTGTAACTGCATTGACCAATATCTCTATTTTAGAAATAATGAAATAGAGGGAAGACACAACTAGTAAAATGTGGCCTCAGACTCCAAACCTAGACAATCTTACTCCAGCACCTTGGCATTTCCCCAAATGGTCCCACTCTCTTGATACTTCTCCAAATGACCCTGCTGCTACTTAAGCAGAGTTATGGGGAGTCCTATCATGCTCAACAGTCCCACACCCACAAGGGGACTGGCTCTTTGCAAAGAGAGAAAGTACAATCCACCTGACTTATGAGTTAATTAAATCCCTGAGCCATAGCTGCCAAGCAACACCTCATAAATCAAACTCTTATTTCCTAGAGGCACAAGGTTATAAACTGAAGTTCTATTTTTGGAAGTCCATCTATTTAACAAAAATATAAAAATTGATGAAAATAAAACAAAATACACAACACATATGACAAAAACCTAATAAACAGGAAAAAGAAATCATAGAAAATGAATGTTATAAAATTCAAATTGAGTGGACTTTTCTGCAAGAGTCAGATTGGCTAGGGTATCTTAACACATGAGTTAAATGAGATTCCACCTTTTGAGTAAAATTTCCCTGGAGCAAAAATAGATATTCTTCACTGTTCCAAGCATGTTTGAACTAAGATGAAAATCAGAGGCCTCTTTCTGAAAACTTTTCATGGCATGAAATTATCTGAACCTTTGAATAGCTGCTTTGATCATCACTTCTGCTTCGTTAAAAATTGTCAGGTAATTATAATATGAGGTTTGGACATGAGAGTGAGTCTCACAATGAGAAAGAATGTAATGACAATGGTGACAATTCCTGCAATGGAGAGTCAGGGATCAGCCTAACTCATCAGCCTAATGCACACAAAGCCTCTATCCCACATCTTAGAACATATCCACCTGGCTGCCCAGGGAGCCCAGGATCTCAGGCAGTAGGGTTAGATGTGGAGAAGAGGGAAAGCAGGAGTGGCTTTTATTGTTTACTCAAAGCAGTCAGAGCTAAAACATAAACGTCTCTTAAGTATTGACATTAGCCCTGCTCATATTTTAATGTGCATAGGAATCACTGTGGATCTTGTTAGCAGATTCTGATTCTGCAGGTCTGGAGTAGTGTCTGGGACTCTATTTCTAGCAGGCTCTCAGGTGATGCTAATGTTGCTGGCCTGAGGCCTATACCTTGAGTAGCAGGAGTTCACAGATGGATGGTCATGGACCAGTTCCTATGTCTTGCCTAAAAAATATGTCTCTGCCCTAGATGACATTACCTTTGAATTCTTATCCAGAAACATTTGATCATGTCATCATGATCTTGATAGCTTTGTGTTTGGTCATGTTAATCAGTCAGGTCAATATTTTAAACCTTCTATGATTCAAAATAGACTAAAGCATTTTAAAGGGACTCTAATGAAACTCTCAGGCTTCTCCTTGCTATAAGTCCTTCTCCAAACAATCCCCTCCTCCCCCTTGTCCCCAGAAATCTATTTCTGATCATTTTCATTCTTTGTTCTTTGACTGTAAGGCTTCCCATGACTAATAAATCCTTGCTTCAAGTTACTTCTCTCTTTGTTAATAAAAAGTTGATCCATGATGGTGATTTCGTGTCATTTTGAATGTACAGGAAATTTGAAATAGATGAATAGATACACAGTGTGGTTCAGATGAAATTCTGGAGTTGGAAAACCATGTCTATGAAAAATAAATGAGAAAATGCCATTTGGGCTGGATAAGGCATTAGAAGGTTAACCACAGACTCTGAAATGGGACCCCAAAGTTAAGAAGCCAGACCAGAAATACTCACTGCTTTGAGAGATGCCCTTTGTGATTTCTCATCACAGACACCTGAGGAAAGAGCTGAGTGGACATTGACCTGGCCTTTTTGTGTCACTAGACCACAGGCTAACCTCAGGCATTTATGAGGCCTAGGGAAAGAATACAAATAAAGTTCCTCAAACCATTTGTCTAGATACTTTGAGTTATAATTCTACTTAATGAACTGTAAATAAAATATTCATTCTATCCTTTACCATGACACATTTCTATAATCACATGGAAGACCAGATTCAATGTCATAATTTCTGTGTTCCTTGGATTCCTGAGCTAGAACATGGTGATGCCAGGATAACTGACCCCTGGCTTGTGGCTCACTCCTGCTTCCTTTCTTTCTAATCTTCATTTATATTCCCCAGCAAGAGGGACCTTTTGCATCTGGACACTCAGCCTCCAGTCCAAGCTCCTTCCACACCCTCCAATCAGCAGCTGTCAGCTATTCTTCAAGGCCACCAGAGTCCACACATTGCCTGTGATCTGCCCCTGGAAGGGTGGTCCCCAGGACTCACTCAGCTTCCCAGGGATCATGCTGTGCTGGAAGGTTAAAGAGGAGGGAAGTGTCTAGTCTTCAGGATGGACCGTTACAGAAGGAGACATATCCAAGGATTCTGAACTGTGACACTGATTCTCCTGTGACATCCCACAGGCACTGCTCTGTGTGTTGGGGTCTGCTCTGTGAACCATGTCCTGTCAGGTAAAATCCATACATGGACTCTTTTTTTTTCTTTCTTTTATTGAGATATAATTGAAACACAGCCCTGTATCACTTTAAAATGCATAGCGTAATGATTTGAACTACCTACATCATGAAATGAAACCACAGTAAGTCTAGAGAACATCCATCATCACATGGACTTTTGAGTTTGCTCTTTAGAATGGACAGCTAGCTCTTTAGAGAAATCACTGTGACATTTCTGTAGCAAGGATAATAGTGCAGGAAGTGGGGAGGGGAGGCAGGAGACTTCCCTGTAATTTGATTCATTCTCTATTGGAGAGCAGCACAACCACAGTGCAGGCTTCTGCAGTGGCTGATGGCTTAATTGCCACATGCATCTAGTGGGGAACACTTACTTGGCACCCCTGTGCTTGACTCCATGGCACTAGGAAGCAGCTGGCACCTGGAGGGAGCCAAGGGGGTTGGTGGCTGCCTCCCAACAGTGAAGGAGGAGTTGGAAACAACCCTCCCTTGCTCCCATTTAAATCATCTCTTTATTTTTAAGGACCATGTAATTTGGTGACATTTTAGTTACCAAGGGCTGGCTGTGCCTTAATTGTTCATATATTATAGTTTTAGTACCCAAGGAGTGCCTGGCACAGGCCAGGGGCTCAGCAATGTCTGCTTGGGGAGGACATGCTGGCTCTGGGCTGGCTCTTGTTTAATGGCTTCATTGCCCTTCTAGTCTGCATGCTTGACACCTTCCCCTCATCTTCCTCTCTTAGATTGTATTATTGTTCAGCAAATATTCCCCTTCTCCTCTGTCTGAGATGGAATGCACTTCCCCACCCCACTGACTTTAGGCTTGGCCTTGTGAATTACTCTGGTAATGACATGTGAACAGATGTAATGTAAGCAGTGGCTTTAGAAGTGCTTATGTGGTCTCACTTGGTCCCTTTGATCCTGTCCTCTCTCCTGACAAGAGCATGTCTCAGGTATCTACTCTGCTGGCCCCAGAATGAAACTTGTAGAGCACACTTGAATCCAATCACAGTCTGGAGCTAAACCCAGATGAATTCAGCCAGGCCCAGTCAAATCCAACAGAATCATAGCTAATCTTTGGATCAATTAAGGAGCAGCAGTTGCACTTTGCTGGAGCAGCTGTGAAGAGATACCCCACATCCAAGGTAAGAGAAACCCAAGTAAGACAGTAGGTATTGCAAGAGGGCATCAGAGGGCAGACACACTGAAACCATAATCACAGAAAACTAGTCAATCTAATCACACTAGGACCACAGCCTTGTCTAACTCAGTGAAACTAAGCCATGCCCTGTGGAGCCACCGAAGATGGATGGGTCATGGTGGAGAGGTCTGACAGAATGTGGTCCACTGGAGAAGGGAATGGCAAGCCACTTCAGTATTCTTGCCTTGAGAACCCCATGAACAGTAAGAAAAATGATAGGATACTGAAAGAGGAACTCTCCAGGTCAGTAGGTGCCCAAAATGCTACTGGAGATCAGTGGAGAAAGAACTCCAGAAAGAATGAAGGGATGGAGCCAAAGCAAAAACAATACCCTGTTGTGGATGGGACTGGTGATAGAAGCAAGATCCGATGCTGTAAAGAGAAATATTGCATAGGGACCTGGAATGTCAGGTCCATGAATCAAGGCAAATTGGAAGTGGTCAAAAAAGAGATGGCAAGAGTGAACATCAACATTCTAGGAATCAATGAACTAAAATGGACTGGAATGGGTGAATTTAACTCAGATGACCATTATATCTACTACTGCAGGCAGGAATCCCTTTAAAAAAATGGAGTAGCCATCATGGTCAACAAAAGAGTCCAAAATGCAGTACTTGGATGCAATCTCAAAAACGACAGAATGATCTCTCTTTGTTTCCAAGGCAAACCATTCAATATCACAGTGATCCAAGTCTATGCCCCAGCCCGTAATGCTGAAGAACCTGAAGCTGAATGGTTCTATGAAGACCTATAAGACCTTTTAGAACTAACACCCAAAAAAGATGTCCTTTTCATTATAAGGGGACTGGAATGCAAAAGTAGGAACTCAAGAAACACCTGGAGTAACAGACAAATTTGGCCTTGGAATACAGAATAAAGCAGGGCAAAGGCTAATAGAATTTTGCCAAGAGAACACAGTGGTCATAGCAAACACCCTCTTCCAACAACACAAGAGAAGACTCTACACATGGACATCACCAGATGGTCGACACTGAAATCAGATTTTATTATATTCTTCGCAGCCAAAGATGGAGAAGCTCTATACAGTCAGCAAAAATAAGACTGGGAGCTAACTGTGGCTCAGATCATGAGCTCATCACTGCCAAATTCAGACTTAAATTGGACAAAGTACGGAAAACCGCTAGACCATTCAGGTATGACCTAAATCAAATCCCTTATGATTATACAGTGGAAGTGAGAAATAGATTTAAGGGACTAGATCTGATAGAGTGCCTGATGAACTATGGACAGAGGTTTGTGACACTGTACAGGAGACAGGGATCAAGACCATCCCCATGGAAAAGAAATGCAAAAAGCAAAATGGCTGTCTGAAGAGGCCTTACAAATAGCTGTGAAAAGAAGAGAAGTGAAAAGCAAAGGAGAAAAGGAAAGATATAAGCATCTGAATGCAGAGTTCCAAAGAAGAGCAAGAAGAGATAAGAAAGCCTTCCTCAGTGATCAATGCAAAGAAATAGAGGAAAACAACAGAATGGAAAAGACTAGGGATCTCTTCAAGAAAATTAGAGATACCAAGGGAACATTTCATGCAAAGATGGGCTCGACAAAGGACAGAAATGGTATGGACCTAACAGAAGCAGAAGATATTAAGAAGAGGTGGCAAGAATACAC